>WBMW01003825.1:272823-325443 GCA_013396635.1 Penelope pileata
CTACCTGTGCAACCTGCTGTAGGGAACCTGCTCTGGCAGGGGGGTTTGACTCGATGATCTTTCGAGGTCCCTTCCAACCCCTGCAATTCTGTGATTCTGTGAACTTATTTGTGGGATTATTGTGTGTGGGGAGGAGACCTGAACATATCAAATCACTTTGACCTATTCCTTCATGAACATGAGAAAGCTGTGTTATTACCAGTTCTCTCCACAGCTGCAGTGTTACTTGCTTACAAATTAGCTTAATCTGTTGTCATTAGTGCTATAGCAGAGGAATATTGAAGAAAGACATCAAAATAAAGAAGGTCCTACCCAAGTAATCACTACCCTATTGAAGTCACTGAAGAAAAATCTGTGAGGTTACAGAAGACTGGAAAGACCTACTGTTGCAATTAGTTATGAAAATATGGTTCTTTTGTTGTCAAAGATGTTACATAAATTTGAAACAAAATTTGCTACTCAAATATGCTACAGAAAATCCTTTCTGTTTCTTCGTTCTTTTATGTACAGAAATACTTGCGGAAAGCACGACGCAGTCCACTTACTAGGAGGGCAAACAAGGCATTTGCTCCATTCATCTCTCAGCTCAGCAGTCAGTCATCTCATGGTCAAACCCCTTTTAGCAGTGTAAGTTCCCTTGTGGTTTACTCTGAAGACAATGCCAAAGTGACTGGAGCTTTGTCTGATTCCATGAGTGTTTCACAGCAACCTAAAGAACAACAACCTTTTTTCCCCTGTAAGTTACTTTTCTTGACTGCCAATATCAAATAGATTTGCTTTCAGCATTGCTAAGGAGTATCTACTTTAAAGGCACTGCTAGGTGCATAAAGTGTATTTCTCTTCAGACTTAGGAACTTTGTGCAAGTCTCTCTGTTACAAGTACAATGGTGTACAAGTCTCACCGTTAGCAAATTGGTTTAAAGATAATATAATCCCATGTGAATATTAACTAAGTTTTATTAATAGTCAGTTATAGCAGTTGTATAATCAGGCTGTCATCCACATGTATGACGTCCAATAGGAGGTAACAACAGTGAAACTGTTCTCAGGCATAATGAACTGATCCATGAATGTGTGTCTGTTTAACTTAAGGCTTTGTTATTCTGTATTCCTCCTACTCATCCATTAGTGATTACCTGCACTTGATAGACCTGACAGAACAGTTGATCTGTCAGCTCTGCAATGCATTTCAGTACATAGCTAGGTAATCTTAAGTCTTTTCTCCTAAATCAAGACCAGAAAAGCACATTAGCATTTAGGATCGCTAAGTTATATTGTAACTGATATTTATATTATTATTATGAGACTGACATAGTGTTCTGCTAGGCTCTAAATTAGCACTCAAGAAGGAGATCTTGGACTTGTTTGGGATAGTTCTTTGAACGCTTACTAGTTATCAAAAAGGGAAAAAAACCACCTTGAGAATGAGTGAAAGACAAAGCAAAAGACACTTAAAGAAAAATACAAATGCTTGGTATTTTCTTCAGTTATGATCCTTCCAGTTCAAACAGATTGACATTAGAAGTGTGGAAGTTTGATGAAGGAAAATAAAAAAAAGTGATAATACCAGAGAGACAGTATAGCTTCTCTGTGAGAAACGAATATACTATGACTCTTCAGCGCAGAAGATAAATACAAGGTTATGACAGGTCTCTTGGACATCATGAAGTGCATGAAAAAAGTGGTTAGAGAGCGGTTATTCATAAGTTCACTTGACGCCAGATTTGTAGGACACCAAATTAAATTATCTGACAAAATTTAAAACAATGGGGAATGTTTTCATGTGATGCATGATTAAACTTTGGAAATTATTGTTATAGTATAGTGCTGAAAATATATTCAACTTCAAATACAATTAAATTTGCAGACGACAATTAATTGTTCTTTATTGTAAAGGAGTGGACACATTTTCTGAGTCTGAAAGACCTTTAGGCTCAGACTACCAGAAGCTGGGTAGACGTGACAGAGGTTTACTGACCTTTGCACTAAACATCGTATTCTACTTACACAGCTGTGGCTATCCATGACACTGAGCACAGTTGGATGGCCTTCCTATGACATGATTGGGAACAGTGAAGAACTCAAATCTATAAGTTCAAGCAATTTGTTTACAGCTACAGAGGTTAACAACTGGTGTGTGTGAGAAAAGATTCAAAAACAATCTTGGGAGCTGTAACACCCAAGAGCCTCACTTTGCCATGAGATGAAGAAACATCCCACAAAAGTATACATCTGAACACACGTAGAAACTGAGAGACAAGTGGCTAGAGCTAGCATGCTTTTACAGAGTTGGCATGTTTTTTTATTTTTTTTTATCAGCCCCACAGAAGCTGATCCAGGTAACAGATGAAGCGTCAAAAGATGTCCGTGAACAAGAAGAACAAGAAGATACGCTTAAGAAGACTGAACTGAAGAGGTATGTTACCCAATGGCTTTTTTCTTGTTTTTTCCTTTTTTTTTTTTTTTCTCAGGACAGCTGTATTCAGTGTTCATTGAATTCAGATGATACAAACGTTTCTTGGCACAGGTAGCAGAATAAACCTATATTAAGTGTGTTCCCTCGTTAATCAGTTCTGTGGTGGTTTCTACAGCTGTAAGACTGACATACAAACCATTCTTATGATTAGGCTTTGCTGAAACATTTTTTCCTTGGAGTTGAAGTCAAGAGAAATAGTAATCATAGATTTTGTTCCTGGATAACTCCAGCAAGTCTGCCACATTTAAGGGTGTTTTTACAGTTTTTGTAGGATGTCTCACATTCTGGAGAAGGTATACTGTACACAATTCTAAACCTTGTCTTGTCTTACAGTTTGCTGTCAGTGGCTCAGAAGGATTACAGAGTAAACATGCCATTCATTAAGGACCAAGAAAGCATAACATTAAGGAATCTGAGGTCCTGAAGGCAGGGATGAGGGTGCAAATCTGTTGTTGAAGCACATCATTTGTGGTATAAACTCAGTTCAATGTGTGGAAAGTGTCTGGCATGCAAATGTCAGACAGCATTTTACATTGAGGCCAAAGCAGGCAAGTGAATGAAACCTTGCAGCACAGTTAGCATATTTCAGTGCAGTGCAAAAGGACTTTCCTGGAAGAATGTGACTGGCAGGAAAGATGGTAATAATCCAAATTTAGTATCATTTACAATTTTAATTTATCATAATAATATATAATTTTTCATAAATCTGATGAATTAAAAGATTGTCAATGATATCAAATTTTGATTTTAATGTAAGATCTCAAAATTTAGATGCATTCATTTAGCTGTGTGTTTTAGGCAACTTATATGTGCTTATATGTTATATATAACATAACTTATATGTATTTGCCATAAGATAGTTACCACAAAATGCTAATTCCAGTTTTCTTTGTTTTTCTTGCAGCGGCCATATCAGCAATTTCATTAAAAACAAATCTAATCTGCGTGCTGATGCAAGGCAGAATTTCACAGCAATACGTGATGAAGCAGCTTGTCGTTTACATGACACTCTAGAGAGCCTTGAGAGGTAAGAAGAGACTGTTTTCTGTATACTGTTGAAAGAATATAAACACCTTGCTTCTGACCAGTTTTAGGACTTATCTTCAAATGTTTTAAAGATATATCTACTGACTTTTATAGAATGACAATAAAATTAAGGATTAAGGGATGGTCTGGAAAACTTTGTCCACGTATGAGAATATACTGCAGGTTAAATATTTATGGCAATGTTTTGGAATATTTCTGAGTGACTTTTGTGGAACAGTTCTCATAAACACTTTGGATATACTTGCTTTGAACATCATAGTCTTTTTCACCCAAAGAGAGAACAATAAATTCAATTCACATGCAGTCTACATGGCTGTCTTGTTATTTCATTTCAGAGATGACTGTATTGTTCTTCAACATTACTTTGACTACTCCTAAAGTAACGCTTGCAATGTCCTCTCTCAAGACCTTTTTCCAGATCACTGGCATTTCTACTTCGTTAACCAGCCGTAATCTGTCATCCTTTCCTTTCACAGATGAATGTTTCTGGGTGATATTTGTGCAAATTCTTTTTTTTCAGTAAGCATTAGACCTGAGATCCTTCCCTACACAGCTTTTGTGAAAGATGTATTAGGCACAATTTTCTTTCTCCCTTTCTCTTTCTTCTTCTTTACATTCCTTTGCTCCATTTTGTAGATTTTTTTTTTCCCCAGAGCTTTCCTTATTTGTAGCTGAGTCTTTGCTTTCTTCCCTGAGCAGCTTCTGTAACTGCGTAAGGAACCAGTCATTCCAGTAGTATCCTGCATTATGGAAGGACAATTTTACCCTAACTCGTTGTGCAACATTACTGTTTGTTTGTTTGTTTGTTAAGTAGCAAATAACTTACAGAAAGTGGAAGTTGAATTTCAATTTAAATGTTTTGATTTTGAAGTTTGTTTCTTACTTACCTCCTAGAGGTGACAGAAAACATAAACATTTTTTAATATGCTTGTAGAAGAAATATGAATATATTCAGAACACTACAAAATCAAATTTTTTTTGTGTCCGCATACTGAACATAAAATGTGTTCTTCACGTTCGTTGTTTTTTGCCTTCCTGAGTATCTTCCCACTTAACTATGAAGAAGAATGGAAATGTTTAAAGTACAGCTTAATTTTTAAGGGCTTTTCTTTGGTAGGAGCCAGGAAGAGCGATGCTCTCAAAAATACCAGGCTTTGAAACGACTGAAGTATTTTAAAGAAGACATGGAAAGACTAAGGCAACTGGATGTGAGACCTGAAAGAGAACAAGAAAATGAACTTATGTGGTAAGGAGCCGTAGAGGCCCTCAGTTCAGATGAGATGGTCATAGTAGCAACGAAAAACAGGTATGATCTCTAGGAGCAGCCTGCTTGGGAGACAGGCCAATTGGACATGGTAAGAAAAGGGATAAGAAAGAATTCCTTTTTGGTGATGTTTGGGGAAAAAAGTGCTCAGTCCATACATTCATGCACTCTTCCTGGCATGCTGCTTTGTAGGAAACTTCCTCCATCAGGAACTATCTAAAACACACTGTACCCTGAAGATGAGAGGTACTGTATAAATGTACATGGGTTAAAGTCTCAACAACTTCTTACTGACCTGAAAATTCACAATACTAAAACTGATTGCAGGGGAAACTTTGACTGTAGCTGTCCCTCCATGTTAGAAAGAAGAATATTTCCCTGCCAGTGTTTATGAACTGCACGTGGATAATACTGCAACACTTAAAAGGACGAGTAATCAACTTAATTCTTCCTTGTACAGCAATTCTGCAGAGCGCTAGTGTTTTATGTTTGAAAAAATAATAACTGTATCCAGTTATCAACTTCCAGATACACACTGTAAATAGCCTACAAGAATACCTCAGCAAACTCTCTGCACATTCTCTGCCATGAGAACAACTTGGACATGGAATTGCAGAGAGTTCAAGCTGCATGGAACTTTTATTTCAGCCTATCCTCCTTGGTTCTCCTTGTGGGTAAGCCTTCTGTCCTTCATATGTTGAAATAATGAAAAGTCATTTTCTTATCTCTGGCCCAACATGCTGGTGGCCGAGGAACCAATCAGTAATGAGTTAATGAATAAACTTAGTCTTGGCCTATATACTAAAACTGGGTTTAGTTGTCAAATACGTGCTCCAGCTGTCTGACATGTAAATAAGCCCTGAAACTGGAGTGGATGTATTTTTGCTTTCATATACTCATAGTTCTGCTAGAAAAAGCCTTAACATTGATAGATCTCCGTGATTATAAAGGAGACTTTTACCAGTATGGTTTTTCGCTTCCCCCACTGTACAAGACTAGTGCGATCAGCTGGCTGTCCCTTCATATGGAAATCATGCTTCCATAGTAAGGAGGCTTGTCTTGCTGTGACTAGGCCACATAGTTAAGACAAGTATAACTTTTCATACAAGGCCTGGCCTGAAAAGTTCTCTCCGCAGGGGTATGAAGGGTGTAATCTCTGAGACAGCTGGCCAACACCCTTGTGGAGACACTGAGTCATGACAGAGAAATTGCTTTCACCATAATACTTGTTTCATTTATGATAAGGTTATTTTTTTTCCATACTCTTGCAAACACTGCCTTGCCAGGAAAGCTGAATTACAGTGGGAACACTTTAATAGTATATGTTATCTGTCTAGTTTTTTCTCCCAAAATGTGAGGAGAAAAAAACAGGAATATGAACACTGTGATGTGAATGTGCTGACTATAGCTTCCTTTCTCAAAGAAAATATCTTAATGCACGAATGGGTTATGCAAGACCTGTGTGGGACCCAGTTATGGTAACTGGGCTCATCTAACCAAGGGTAGTAATGAGTTGCCTAAACAGCCATACTAGTAGTATACTACTGAGAATGGAAGTGTCTCTACTGAAGACAGGAACCTGTATGTTTCCTTTTTTACTGGTTTAAGGAAGAAATTCCTCACTCCTCTCCTGCTGTTCTAGTAACACGTATCCTAAACTATGGGAAAGCAGAACTTACAGCTGCCAAATCCTCAGCCAGTACATCCCAGTCATGCATGATCTGGAAAGGCTTGGAGCATCAGTCTCCAGGACTGTCAAAGCAGCAATGCAGAATTTATGTAGAACATTAAAAAACAATGTCAGTCTTTTCACAAGAGTTTTCTTCTTATTGTAATGTGTAATTCTCCTTCTGAGTCTCTATATTCAGAATGAAATAATAAAGAGTATGTGTTATAGCACATTCACATTGCTGAGATTTATGTCAGCACATAGAGGAGAATGATGTCAACATGGGGAAAAGGGATAATAAAGAGAACCAATGTCAGATGAGGCACTGATTGCATTGGAAAATCCATAGAGGCTAAAGATGAAGACGTCATATCTTGTAAAATGAAACATTTGTTAGCTTTTTGTTATTTGTTTTCCTAACCAAGTTTGTCTTTCAAAATTTAAATGAACAATGAAGCATCTATTTTAATGCCTTGTGAAAGCACTTGGTGCACAAATCCTATAAAATGCTGCTCCTTTGCATTATTCACTGGGAATTACACTGAGTATTACATTCCCCAAAGAACCCTTTTTTGTTCCTGTAGAAGCCACGGAGATAGTGAAGTGGCAGAAATGCCAGAGTTGTCCATCAGAATTTTGCATTTGTTCTTAGGGCTTCTTTTTCCTTGCTGTTCTTCTTTCTGCTAAAGGTTTCCTGTATTGCTAGCCAGACTCCCCGAGTCTGTGAAGAGTGACCATTATGTAAAGAAAATCTTAAAGAAGCTGGAAAAATTTGGCTTGAACCCTGATTTACAAATTCCTCCGGACACCTTTCTTAAGGTTTTGAGTGATCTACAGGTGTGGGAACTGTGTTCTCCAGAAATTGCTGCAGCTGTGGAGGTGAGACAGGTCCAGGTCTGAATTCTCTGTGTGGTAAGGACAGGGAAAGCAGACTTATGGGTGAAATTCATGCAGTGGAAAGTAACCAGATGAAATCATTTAGGATCTCATTAAATGAAGATGGTACTATTCACCTTTTACAAGACACATTGAACTCTTCAGAAGAAAGCTGTTATGACAAGCACTGGATTATTAATCAGTATCATTTTATTATTATGTCATTGTTGATTTATTTACTGCCACAGTGAAAGTGACATCTGTCATTGGTTGTTAAGATACTTGAGAAGAAACATTCACTTCCTGTGCCCTGAAAAGGCTCGTCATTCCCAGTAGTTGCATCTATGACCTATTCAAGCTGAGTATTATACCACTGATCTAGGAATTCTGCAGGTACCTTTGTTTTGCTTCAGCAACATATAAAAAATAATCTGCTTCTCAAGCTGGGCTCAGCTCATGTAGTTCTAGAAGCAATTTAAAGAAGAAAGACAGAACAAAGAGACCAGAGTACATTTGGAATGTATGCTGTTATGTAGTCTAACCAAGATTAAAAAAAAAAAAGACTATGATGCCACCTTCTGTTTTTAGTTCTCACTACCATTTTTCCTCCTACTTTGCAAGACAACAGTAATCTCAGAGAGGAAGCAGATTACAGTGTCTGCACATTTTTCATGTGTTGAGTGTATGAAGTTTTACAAGGGCAAAGCACTCAACGTGTTGACAGACTACCTGCATTTTCTTGATATCTTATAAAAATAGTCATTTTGCCTTGTGCCCTAATTTACATAGTCACTGACCAGAGAGGCAGCCTTACCTTGAAGCTCAATATACATCTCTGTTGCTTGCTGTCCTTTTTAGATTTAGTTCCTTACTATTTGCATTCTGTTCCATTTGCAATAGTAATAGAGAAAAAGATAAGAGCTTTGCTGAATCTCCTATCTATTTATTTGCATATCTTTGAAAAGTAGCTGCAGAAGAAAGAGGACCTTGGTATTCCTTTTGACTGGAATAGATAAACAAAGCTGTAGCATCTTAGGGGCAAGAAGAGCATCACTGAATCTAAACTGGCTGGCTGATACCTACACAGATTCAAGATTAAATTTTTATTTAACTTCAGATTGCTTTAACGTATGTAGTGCACTTGCAAGTAGAAGACAGCTGTATGTTTGAAAATACAAAGACTTTAAAGGATTGAGGATATAAATTGCAAAGAAGATTGTAGAGTTTTGTTTTGAATTCATTCTAGAGCAAATCTAGCTGTTCTGAAAATTGCATTAAAATGTTTTGGTGATATAAAGCACGATATTAACTGTTCGAAGTAGTCAGTATGTTTGTTCCATCGTCACAGTGATCAAATTGAGAGACATATTATGTTTCTCTCTTACACATAAAATCAAATGCTCAGGAAAGAACCTTTTTCTGTTTCAGTTTGTACGTGAAAATATTGTACAGATGCCAGAAGAGGATTTCAGTGAGTGGTTTCAGACAAGGGTAGACCTTCTCCATGCACAATCCTCTACCTTTTAATCAAATGGCCACGTGAGATGGTTTTCCAGCTACAACTGTCTGGCTTCAAGCAGAAAACTGCTGTCTGAGATTTGCATCAAGGAAGACTGGAGAAGGGGAATTAACTTCAGGAAGTACCACTGACCACTCTTGTGCAGCTGACATTTGTCCCTGTACAGTGCTCTGATGGCTATGGTCAGCTGCAGAAAAATAAAAGCTAAATGATGTTCCTTCCTGTGTGATGTCTTGGACTCACCATCAAATTTCAATCTCACCCAACCATTTAGGATGAAGACAGCTCCTAATCACAGGTCAGGTGTCTTTTTCAAATATTTCTACAACAGTACTTACAGTATAGAAAGCATCTACTCAATACAGATGCACTGATTGATTGCCACATCTAAATAGCATTGACTTCTTCGACTGCTCTTCATTTTACCTCCCATTTACCAAAACAATAACTCAAGTGCAGGATGGTTGTAAACTTTAAAACAATTCTTTTTTGCTCAGATTCTTTTCTGTAATTTGGATGTCTTATTTTCACTGAGTTTATTTTGTAATTATTCTGTGATTATGGCTTAATTTCTTGCCATATTAAAATCAATATTGAAAAACCAAGCATCCGTAGACGCATTTCCCAGGTTTTCACCCAAAGATATTCTTTCCACTGATTACTTCAGCATGTATTTTCCGTTACTCTGCTGGGTAAGACAGTAGAATGACACCCCTGAACTCAGAGATGGTAATAACTTGACCTTTTTGAACCTGTTTGGGCTTAACTATCTATTTGATGGTGAGTCACAATTACTAGATGATGGAATCAGTGACCCAATGACCTTCTAAGCTGATGATCTTAATAAGCTGCTTACCTGCCTGTCAAAGCTTCCAGAGGACTCATTGGGTGGAAAGAAAGACGGTTAATCCTTCAGCCACAATAAGAAAAAGCAATGCCAGTTCAGGGTGCAGGTGAGTACAGTGACCACTGATGTGTAAAATGTTATTGATTAATGACCTAATTTTGTTCCCTTCCTCATTCTTTTAACTAAAGGTAAATGTTTTTCGAGGAAAAGAGCCAAAAGAACAGATTGCAAGGCCTAAAAGTTTTGTTGTGTTCCCACTGTTCTCACTCTGTAAGTGGTGGTGGTAACCTAGTATTATCACAGGTAGCAAAGCCATGTTTTTCCATGTCCGTGATTTTTTTTTCCCCTTGATTTCAAAATCCAATGGCAAACCCTTCTGTAGGGGTTGATCTGGTGTCCAGTGAAATCAGTGGCAACGTGTCTACCAGATAAGCAGACGTCAATTCTCAATGTTCACTCTAAGAAGCTTCCTTGCAGTCCTCCATGGGCTTTGAGAACCCCTATTACCCTACTTCTATTGTTCGTTTGGGATCATTTCACCATCGCTGAATCAAGTTTCATTGTTTGTGCTGCTGTGTCACCCTGTGGTGACAGCTGATATTACAAGCAAACAGAAAGAAAGCTTAATTTAGCAGTTCAGGAGCTCCTGGTTGAGCTGTAGTTGCAGAAAGTGAAACCTTCACTTTGGCCCTTCCTCGCTATATGGAAGACACAGAGAAGGTTTTGAGTTTTCGTCACGTATAAGAAATGGTAATGTAACTACATTTGGCCTCAACTAGCAAAAAGAGTTGCTGTTATTAATAAGTTTTAATAAATATCACTGTTGTAGCATTTCAGAATATAAAAGCTCAGGCTAGCAAATTCCAGGATATTTGGGACCAGGCCTAACATCTATTAATGTAAAGATTCTGACTGACGCTGTTGGGTGTTGATTACTGTAAAATCAGAATAGGTTGTTATGACAAGGGCAAAGGGTGATCTTAAAACCAGCAGCTTGATCTTTTATTCAAGGCTCTGAGTGTTTGTAGCCATACTGTTTGCTATGCAGCAAGCAAGCCTACGTAAAACAAAAGACACTTCTCAGGAGGAAAGCTGGCCCACCACCAAAAGAAAGTGATCAAAGAGAAAAAAAGATGTGACAGAAGAAATGCAGCTGGGAAGGCTTCTCAGACACCCCAACCTTAATTTCCTGTCTGTGGTGAGATTTCTTCTCAGGTACCTAAAAGCTTCTCAAGAAGGACCAGTGCTGAATGAATACCAAAGGCATGAGGGCATTAGTATGGACAAATCCTTCAGTTGTTCAGTGGTGAAGAGGTTTCTGCACAGACCCATTCTTCACTGAAGTTAGCATTCTACTCCTCTTTCTACAGATTTCCAAAGATTCTGTGCATGCTAAAAGGCTCGTAAGGCATTTTACTGGGAAGTATGCAAGAGTACTGTTAAGGGCTGGTTTATGGAAAATAAAATCAGAGCTGTTTTGAATCATCTGAGCAGAAACAGTGACACCAAATGTGTACGTAGATAGGACTGGAACCAAATTGCACCTTTGAAGGTAACAGCCTTCCCTGATACAGCCTGCTGCTTTAGCCAGCCCATCAGGCTCATCACTTAGAATCACTTAGAGAAGCTAGAAGAAAAAGCAGACATTTTACCATTTTACCCTCTCCTGTTCTGTTACAACCAACGTGAGGTTTAGCATGGTTCATTCCATCTCACCCCTCAGTTGTCCTGGGTAAGAAATATATTTCCTCCTATTTTAAAATTTGCAGTCCTGTATTTTGTGGGATTGTTTTCTTTTAGCCAAACCTCAGCTTCTTTGATTTAATTGACTGCTGACTGAACTATAGCAATTTCTAACCTCCTCCTGAAAAGTCCATAAACAGTTGATTATAAGAAGCTGGAAGGACCATGCTGGGGTTTAAAACACCCTGTAACTTCCTTGTTTCTTATACTGTTCTTAACCATCTGTTATTGGCCCATGTCAAAGATGGAGCATAGATGGATTTTGACCTACCTGATGCTTGTATTTTATGACGGTATTGGAGAGGGAGGGAAAAAGTGAGCCTGTTGGGTAGCAGTCTAACAAACCATTGCCACTATACCATGTTTCAAATTGTATGTCTGTTCATCAGGGTAACAGTAAGCAGGAAGTATACTCATTCAGGAAACCTTCCAACAGTGAGAAGAGGGGAATGCTCTTTTGCTGCTTTGCTAGAAGGGCAGGGTAAAAAACAACAGCATTCATCTCATTGAACCAGCCACCAATTGCATGTTTTGAGGAAGCCACCACAGCTGGCAGTGACTCTCTTTCTCTTCAAGGTAAGTGGCCATTTCCATACCAAAGAGCAGTCAAGGAATAGAAGGCAGATCCTAAATTATTCTGCAGTTGAGCAGAAGGGAAATAAAAGATGTATTCCAGTGGAAGGGAAATAATCTGCTCTTGCATAAACCAGAGCAAGCTCAAAGCTACCTTTTGCATCAGAATATGCATTCCAAAGGAGCTGGCGTGCTATAGCTACACAAATCTCCTGCAGGCTTTGCTCTGATAACTGCAGCAGCCCAACACAGTTACACATTGTCAATGGTGTCAGTCCTGATTAACAATGTCAGTTTTCAAGATACTGACTTTCCATTGTTGAACTTGACTTTTGCAGTGCACTTTGCAGGACCAGGATTAGAGTTTGAAGGAGGGACATGCTGAGAAAGAAAGCCTTTTTTTCTTTGTTTGATAATTCTTTCCTTTTTTTTTTTTTTTCCTTTGGTGGAGGGTTGTTTGCTTTCTATATGATTTATGATGCTTTTCCTTAGGGTGGCTATGTTTTAGTACACTTTATTGTAAATTACACCCAAGTATACATGATGGATTTAGGCATTGTATTATAAATTGTAGTGGATTTTTAAAAGAACCCATCGTAATTGACAAATGCGGCATTTAATTTATTCCCAGCGCTAGTTTACTGTAACAGTCATCAAAACATTGTCTTGCATAGATAATTTATTAGAATGTTTCCCAGAATATTCTAACAAATACTTGCCTTTAAGAGGCTATTTCCTACCTATGGTTCTTCAAACTGTATTTGCAAAGTAGGGCAGGTTGCAGCTAAGGGAAGTGTGTACGGTCTATATGAAAGTTCCACACAAAAAATGCTGGGAAGAAGATTACAATGTCCAACTGCTCCCATTTGTTGTAGAAAAAGAGGAACAACTATGGCCCATATAATCTAAGTGGCTGAGATAATATGATAAAAAGCAATCATTTGCTTTTTTTAAAAAAAAAGAAAGTCTTGATTACTGCAGGCTTGCAGTGCATCCTGCTGCACACTCGTAAAAAGAATCCAGGACATGAGAAAGGACAGAACATTCTTCAGCTTTTTGAGAAGTCCTGTCCGAATTCTGTAAAAGAATTATCAGACTTTTTCATGCATGAAGTGTTTTAAAAAAAAAAAAACCTGGAATTATTAAACAAAGCAATCATTTAATATGGAAACTGTATGGGGATGAGCAATGAGCAACCAGACCCTTGTCAGGCTAGGAACATTAACCAGCTAGTTCTTTTCTACAGTCACAGCCCCCTCTACAGTCAGAGGATGAGAAACCCTTCTCAAGGGCACTCACACCAGTTAGTGTAGGTGCTCTGGATTCTGGTCACTTCTGGAGAAGCAGTTATCTCTCTCAGCTATAGAGGGTATTAAGAGAAATCACTGGACTAGAGGGATATGGCTAAAGCTCAGTTTTCTGAGTACCCCTCCAAGGCACGTTTTGAAAGAGGCATCTTTTCTGAGATAGTATTGCACTTGGATTTTTGATAGCCATGGAGTGTAGTTTGACAATTCTGTCCCAAAATAGAGTATTTGCGTATTTATCAATTTGCTGTACTTCTATCAACCCAATCAGTAGTTTTATCAGTGCTACAACTTGACTTTAAATCACAGGATAAAAATGAACACTGACTTTACACACATGAACGGATTTTTTGAATTAAACATACAATGTAATGTATAAATGAGGGGAAAAAAATAACGTTCTGTTACGTGTACATCCAGGTTATTTCCTAGTGGGTTTTGTAACACAGAAAACTGTGTCTTGGTTGTTTTTTTTTTTTTGTTTTTTTTTCCCTGTTAAATGATCTCTTAAATCTGTTAAGTGAGTTCTGGGCTGTGTTTACCAGTGTGTTCTAGGCCACTGCAGTTCTATTGTAGTAAAGCTGCAGAGCTATTGATAAGTCAGATCCAAATTAGATGACTGTTCTAATTGCAGTATTTGGGAATCCTTAATGAAAGGAGAGTACATGTGTATGTGTGTGAGAAAAGGAGAGATGGTCCTATGGGATGCTACACAATGGAAAATTGCTAAGTATATGAATAATTTATAGAACAATTAGTATTCAGCTTATCCCACGAGTTTATATTTGAATCCAGATCCAGACTTTCCCTAATGGGTGCATTTAGCTTTTTGGTTCAAACTCTGCTCTATTTGTAAGTAATGTTACAGACCTAGTCTAGCCACAGAACGAGACTTGCAGCCAAGCCTGTGCCTTTCTCTTGCTTGTTCCTGTGTGAAGCCAGAGCTGATTCAGAGTCTGTGAAGGGATTCCAGATTCAGTGTGGTGAGTGAGAACTAATTAAATTCATTGTCTGCATAAAATGCCTTAATTAACAGATTGAGATGAAACAGTATTAAATAATACTAAAACACTTTCATAAACATTAGAATTCATGAAAATTATTCAAAACATCAATTTTCTGTTCTTTTCTAGTAAGAATTAGACAGCAAATTACCATTGCAATTTCTTTGATAATACAAATACCCCAGTTGCAAAATTGCTCAAATTCTGCTAAGAACGCTTATTAGCATAGTAATGGATTCAAAATGGGCTTTACAAGTGACTTATAAGCAAAATTCCTGGCTGCAGTTCATCTCCCCTACATTTAATCCTAAGACATGCAAACTCTTCGGGTTTTTAGAATCTTTCTTCATGGGTTCTAAGAGAAGTTGAACATAGGTGAGCTTTGATGCTCTGCTTCGAGGTGTTTAAAGTGATGTAAGATAAATCCTGCCATTTCAGTTCTGCAAGGGGACTGCTGAAACAGACTGTCTTGTCAATCACAAGGAGAAAAACTTCCAAGAACATGAACTCATTTCCAGGAAAATGGAACAGTGAGATAAAATAAGGGCTCCTCACAGCACAAAACAGGTCACCTACAGCGCTGAGCAGATGCCCATTGCTGTCTGACCTGCAGTAACAGATCCTTTGATGTTGGTATGTGACTAGATTAGGCAGGTCAGAAGCCAGGAGATGGGATGGAAAAAGGATAGATCATGATAAACGAATAAAGACATCTTCACATATGTTTAAGCACTGGCAGGTTTGCACAGTCAATTTATTTATTGGCTTCAAATTATGATAGTACTTAAGAAGTTTAACAGTGAATGGAAAAAGTCTCAGACTGTGAGCAAAACTTTAATTTTTGTCTGGACATTTCCCTGTGCACACATTAATTTACCGTGAATAATTTACCAAAGCAACAGCTCATCAGGGACTTTTGATGTTCGCAAAGCCACAGCCCACAGTCCAGAAAGAAAAATAAGAGCACACAGCTGCAAGGGTAAAATAGCAAAGTTATGTTTAAACTAAGAAAAGCATTTCTCTCACGATACCTATTAGAGCATCAGCACAAACTAGTCCCAGTGGTAGAATAATGCATCAGTTCTGCAGGCACTGCTGACTCAGTTATACCCACAAAAATGCAATAGCAAAAAATATCCTGATCCGCATTTCTAAGGAAGGGGAACATGCATACTTCAAGCTAGTATACTTTCTGCAATTCAATATGACACGTTAAACACTGCCCACTTCAAAAGCAGAATAGATAAGACATGTCCCTGTTGTGTCCTAACTGGTTATATAACAGAGGAAACGATGACAGTGATATGAACAGACTTAGGGACAGGTCTAAATTAACTCATGAAGTGCGGAACAATGCAAATATGTGCAAGTTGGCCAAAAATACAGCCAACAGGATTTTGGCCTTTGATTCCTGAATGTTCTCATCTATTTATGGCAAAGAGCTAAAGGGCAGATACACCTTTTAATTCAACACCTTGTGCCATGCACAGAAATGGACTCTCTTGGATTTTCACAGGAAAGAAGTAATTTTCAGACGAGTTGTCTCTGTCTTCTTTACAAGTCCACCCACTACTATGGTGATGAGAAATCACCATAAAAATTATTTTTGTAACATCTTGACTACAGTATTCCATTAAATAATACAGCTGCTCTCTGTCTAAGGAAAAGTGTAACTGTGTGAATATTTAATGTGTATGAAAACCAATTAACTGTACCTGATTCAACCTCATAAATTAATAACACCCTTCCTAGGCTCCCAGTGAATCAACTGGAATTTAGGGCCCTTCAAAGCTTCGTTTCAGTGTCCTGGATAAAGGATTGTTAGTTTTTCATTATCTCACACTGACTGTTTATGAGCATTCTGTGATAGTGTCAGTAGAGAAACTTACTTCAGAGCTAGGAATGTCTGTCTTTATGGTAGCATATTAGAACAATTTCCTTTGCTTACAGTGGACAGAGTGTTTGATCCAAATATTTATTTTGAATTGGTAAACGATAGGCACCAGTAAATAGCCTAAAGCAGCCTCCCAAATCTCTCCCTTCTCATTCATGTTTAAGTCAGTTTAGCACTTTCCACATGTCTGTACAAACCATTTCTGTCCACAAGCTCCACTATACAAACAACATTACCACTTGAGAAGCACTTGGAAGATACCAAAACACCTAAAGCCAAAAGCATAATGGCTACTTCCAAAGGCCTGCTAGTAAACCTTCATGCTATAGCTGTGTTGGGATCAACAGAGAATTACAGTAACTTTCTTTTTGCACTTCTTTGAGACCATAACCATCCTGTATTCCTTAGGACTGCTTAGTCATCTGCTGTACCTGTTTTATCCATCTGTTTTGCTCATTAACATAATCTCCATTTTAATTCAAATTTTCCATCGTTTAAGGGTGGTATGTTCACTCATACAACAATGAGGCTACTTCTTCATTCCTAATCCTGTTCAGAGTCCAAGACAAAATGTCACATAAGCAGTCTGTATTTGGAAGTACAGAGGTATTTGGGTTCAAGACCTAAAAAATAGGAATGTTTTCTGCAGCTTGAAGTTCAGGCTGGAAAAAAAAAAACACAATAGTTTGCCTCAGTTCACTATAAATAGAGGCTTCTGTGCAAGACCTGTCAGTGCAAAGCAAATTTGGACGGAAAAATACGAAGTGTACAGAAGAAAGGACTGACTTAGCAGTAGGTCTGCAAAGAGAGAAAGCTGGAGACCCTGGAGACACTGGTTCATGTTGGCATTGCTGACTGAGAACAGATGGAGTCATTTCCCTCTGATAGCTGCTTGAGTGACACAGATATGTTTACAGCTAGATAGCAATAGGATCCAACAATGCAATTCTCTGTGCCTTCATAGCCACAGCCTCTGAGTTTGTGAGGTGTTGCTAGATCATGAGGATGAACAGCAAGCGAGAACGGATGTTCCCACGTACTTGTCAAAGGCACAGTCCTTATACCTAACATTTTACAAATGAATATTAAAATGACCAGATACAAAACTACATTTAAAATAAAACAAAAAACAAAAAAACAGAGGAAGGGAGAAGTGGGATTAGTTTTTCCCTGTAGAAGAATACTACTGTACAAGCAGTTATTAAAAGGAGCTTTTTGGACTGGGAGGCTTCAATCCAATTCTGTGTGCCCCATCTCCAGGTGATCTGCCTTTTGGAAGAGGGGAAAAGTCAGAGCACTTATCCACATAACAGAAGTACCACCCCTGCCATGTATAAACAGCTTTAATTCCTGCAGATTTGCTTGTTCCACTTGTAAAGTGAGGATGTGTTTTACTATCATGAGACATTGTGATTAATTACTTGAAGAATTTTAAACTAATATGTAGTGGATACAGTACAAGAATTTTAGACATTGGAAATGAACTGCATAATTTGCAGTCTCCTGGGTTTATAGTTTTCACTTCCTTTGGGGTTACAAGGTAGGCAGGTTTACAGTCCCCTCAGGAAGGATAACGTGTGGCTAAATACTGGAAGTTGCTTAGGAAAATTTTTCCTTTAGATAAATAGAACTCAGCTTGGAGCCCTACGTGGCCATTGACTGTTACTGTGACCTCTTCCCTCAAACTGTTTTTTCAGTGTTAAAGACTTCTGGGAACATCTTGTCTGCTCTTTTCAGAATGGCTTGAGCCTACAGTCTAGCCAGAAAATAAGTTATTGGAAAGAGTAGGAAGTGTTGTTCTCAGCGCTCCTTTATTTATTCCTATAGTCTTTCTTCCTGCTTGATAATCCAGAAAGGTTGGAGAGAGAGGCAATGACAGGCAGCCATGTGACCATACTGAGGAATACCGAATAGTTTGTTTAGAAGGACACTGTTTGCAATAACATGCACTGCACTGTCAGGTTGTTATTTCCCTGTTCAGCATGCTACTCTCCCTTAAAAACTTTCAGTCTTTTTTGTTAAGAGCAACTGGAAAAGTGTAATGTGCTCATCTTTGCCATAGTGAGCACAGATAGCATGGTCTGAAGTGAGGTTGTTGAAGCTCACCAGCTCTGCTGCCATGGGGACTGACCATGCTTATCAAACACAGTCCCATATAAGATCAGCTTGGTGACACATTGCCACACTGTCCCAGAGAGAACTACATTCTGAGAAACGCTTCCCTTACCTTACGCTGAGCTAGGGAACCTAGCCTATCTGGCCAGTCTCTCAGGCCAGTACAGGATCTCACCTGCTCCTTCTGGCATGACTTTACATGTCAAGTGCACTTGAGAAGTGTTCACAGTGATTTGCAGACTCTGCTCCCTTAATGCTTGGGAGAACCAATGAGGAAGCTCCTTGTATCATGTTGTCTGGATATACACATCAGTCCCAAATAACCTCTGAGCATTAAAATGCCATTTTTGATCTTTATTGTGTGTGCAAAGATTAGAACTTTTCACAACAAGAGTGAGCCCTGAAGTTGCCTTTGAGGAGAGGTCTACCAGTCAGCAGTACAGCAAAACACGGTGGAGAGGCCATAGGCTGCATTACAACTCCTGCTGTCAATCTATAGCACCCTCCAAAATCAAGGGAAGAAGACCTTTAACAAAAAACCTTGAAACTGCATCTCTCCAGCCCATCTGCCGTGCCCATCACGATAAGCAATTTATCCAACATGATGCTTTACTCATATTACTGGGAAAATCTCTGCTCTGTGCAGAGTGATCAAACAGAAAATTGTTTCTTTTTCAAGATTCAGCTTGAGGTGCGAGGCTGCAAGTAAGTATATTGGGTGCTCTGACTCATTCTCTTGGAGGGCTGGCTTTATGATTCTTCTCCATGGAGCTACACCTTAAAATTCTCAGTTAATGCCTTTAAATAATTTCACAGCTTTCTGCTGAGCCATCTCAGCATAGAAGTTCTTCCCTCTGAGGTAAGAATCTTCCCCAGGTTCTTGGGTATATAACCACCCTCCATCCCTGCAGTATGTGAAGCCATACTATTGGGTGAACATCTCCTTTTTTTCCCCCTTTACCTCAGTAAGTGGCTGCAAGTCAGTTCCATTTAAAATTTAAGCAGTCTTGTCCTAACATGATATATTGCTTGGGCTTCAATCCATCTTCTACATAAAACAAACCACTAAATTCAGCTATAGTAACTGCCTAATGACGGAACCTTTGTCTCACAAACCTCTTAATGAGCTCTCATTATCACAAATTGTCCCTGAATATCTAACGTCTTCCACAGCTCCACACGTCTCACCACTTCCTGGCTCCTGCTTCCTTTCCAGTCTACTAGCGTGCCTCAGCAGCATCATTTGCACAGTTAGACTTCACCGTTCCTAGAAACTCACAAGAAACTCCACGTTCTACTTTTAGACCTGTGTCTTTGAGAGACCTGGAAAGGGATGCACACAGTCCAACTTCACAGAGCCCAGATTCCTCCTCTAGTTTATGGTCTGCAGAGGAAGATTTAATGCAAGCTGTTGACCTGGTGTGGCTGGTAATTCCACCAGGTTCCAAATCACCTTCTTGGAGGTACCCCTAAAGGCATTTCCAAACATCTGATGTTAGACAGTAAGGATCCACATCCTATCCTCCCACCCCAGTTAAATACCCCTGGCTGGGCTCAGCGCTCAACTTTGCCTTCTCTGTAGAGCTGATTTGCCCACGGCTTTTTCTGGTGCTTGTGTTCAATGTTAATGGCTCAACTTGTCCCCTGTGAGTGAGATGGTTTCATTCACGTGCCAGACAGTAGGTTCTCATTTACCTGTGAGCATTTCAGCTAAAACCAGACGACCTCAGACTCATTAAGCCATTACAATGTTTCCCAGAAAGTGCTTTCATGGATTAAAGGCTTGAGTGGCCCTGAAAGATGCAGATCACTTGCAGAAGGGTCTCCATCCCTACTGAAATCAATTCTAAAAGTAATTGTGCAGTGTGATACAAACCATATTTTCTGAGCTTATCTGGTGCATGTTTAAAGTCCCCTGAGAACATATCAGAGATTTTACAGCTACAAAGAGCCTGTGCCTGAACACTAATGGGCAAATTGGCAAGCAGATGCAACTTTAGTATGTCTTACTGCTTCCTAAGGGTATAGAATCTTTTCTTTCAACGTTCTGATAGATCAGTGGATTCTCATTCCATGTTATATTCCAGGAGTGCAGCCTATGAGACTATTAATGTCTATGGAAGTAAAAATACTGCATTTATATAGGTCTTTACTGTTTTGACTGCATTATGTCTTGTAGGATGGTGTCTGGAAACCTGAAACAATGGCTTCATTCGAGACAACTGCAGAACTCCCAGTGATAAGAGTAGCTCATTCACAAAGCTCTACGCACACCTTACTGCTTGCTGTAACTTGAATTAATGAAGTGCCCCAGGAGGAGCCAGACACAGTGCAAATGTACAACCTTCATCTGCCCAAAAGTCCCTCCATTTTGCTCCATGCAGGTACAAAGTTTTTTTTCTCATGGTACATGGCACAGTCAGAGCCTGTTCCTTTCTGGATGCAGGCTGTCATGGTTTTCCTCACCAACTTCAAAATGGTGATGGAAGCAGATCCTTATTTGCTACATTTGTGTTTGTTTTTGTTGTTTATTTGGTTTTGTTTGGTTTGTTTTATTGGTGGTAGTGGTTGTTTGCTTTTTTCTCCCACAAGATGGTCTTTGGAAGTAAAACCATTGATTTCCATGCTTCCTCTCATGCTTCCCCCAAAGAGGACTCTGCTTTACAGATGTAATGCTCACTAAGGACTGAATCACTTGCTAATCATTAGCCAAAATACTCTGGGCCTGAGCCACCAAATTCTTTGAGTAGATCATTTTCAGCCAATCTTTAATGTTTTTGTTAAGCTTAGCAAGCCACAGGGGTNCCTGCAGTGCTGCCCGCTGCCCGGCCTGGGGAGGCGCCGCGCTGAGCCGAGCCGAGCCGAGCCGAGCCGTGCCGTGCCGTGCCGAGCTGAGCCGTGCCTCGCCGGGCGGCTCCCTTGGCTCAGTGCCGCCGTGGGGTCACGCCTGCCCGGTGCGCGGCGCTGGGCTTTCCGAGCCGCCCGCCCGCCGTGCCGCAGCCTCATGTCCGCGCTCCCCGCCGGCACCGACATCAAGAGGGCTCTGGAGAACAGCCCCGAGACCAACATCGAGGATGAGCTCCCCGACGGTCCGCCGCAACCGCGGCCCAAGAACTACCTGCTCCTCAGCATCCTCGCCTGTTTCTGCCCCGCCTATCCCGTCAACATCGTAGCCTTCGTTTTCGCCGTCATGGTGAGTCGCACCCTGCCGGGCGGGGGCCGGCCTGAGTCCGCGACCCCCGGCTTGGGGTTGGAGTGTGCGTAGGGCGATCCCTGTCCGCTCCCTCCCGGAGCCGCTCCGACCCGCCGGGAGCTGCCGGGGCAGAGCGGCACTGGAGGGGCCGTCCGGGTCCGGGCATCCAGCCGCTGCCGCAAGCACTTCTCCCCGGCGTGGGGGGACCCGGGGGGACCTCGCTCTCGGCGAGGCTGAGAGCATCAGAGAGCTCAGTCAGGGAGGGTCCACACAGCTATCCCAGCAGCTGTCAGCTTAAAAATTTATCAGACATAAAATGTGGAGGGAAATGCAGTTCGAGTCAAGTTTTCAGCCACAGGCTGTGTGAGGAAGTTTATCCTAATTAATAGGATTTGTTGCATCAACTGACTTGCACCCTGAATTGGACTTAGAAACTACATGTGAAAGTGGCAGCTGGGGAGCAGAAATCAGATCTGCGAAGGAATGGATATGTTTTCTGCTTCACCTAGTCAAATTTGACAAAGTGTCACTTTTTGCAGTAAATACGCTTTTTAGCATGATGCCGATTTTATCTGGAAGAAAAGTAGACAAAACAATCATGATTTTAGATCATTGGCAAAAACCCTTATGTTCTTTCAGTATGCTGAAAGACCAAGCTTACTCCTACATGTCATGATTCATTTGCATAGTCATTAATAATGCAGCAGTCCCGTTAAAATCAAAAGGACTGGTAGAACAAAATCTTCTTCTCCAGGTTAAAAGTTGCAGAGTCAGGGCCAGACTTTTCTGATAGGATGCATGATCAGTGTAATCAGTAATGCTGCAATGTATTTCTGTTGTTTAGGTTTTAAAACGTGTATTTTCATCCTTTTCTCTGACAGCCAGGCTGAAAAGGTAAGCAACAGTATAGCTGTTCCTTTTTGCAATTAGCTATTAGAGTAATTACCTATCTCCCATGTACACTAAAACAAACTCTTTTAAAACTAGTAAGATTGATCAGAAATCACACCTTGATATTGGGATATATGCTTAAAAAATTACTTTAAGGAGCCATTGCAAAGCCATCGTCACAACCATTTTTGTTCAGAAAAGTATTCGCTGTCATTTTATTTTGTCTATTTATTTTCTATGTTATTAATTACACAATACACTCTTTGATTTGAGAAAAACCTGGTTTGGGTACCCAGCAGCTTTTCAGACAGCGGACTCTTAGGGTGTTATATGAAGTAATGAGAGGTGATGATCTGGGGCTGTGGGCATCTGTTTGCTGTGACAGTACTTTCACCAAAGCACTGGGGCTGCACAGAAGTTAACTGTCAAGGACAGAATTTGGCCTCTAAAGATTTTTGCACCTCATATGGAGAAATGTCTGCCCACGCCTCAGCTAAAGTTCGTGCAGGCTTTTGGAATCAGGCTTAACAGTCTCCATGGGATATATAGAAACTGGGGTGGGAAGAGCACTTCCTGAATGCTAAACAGTCTGTGCAGGTCACAGCTGCTCATTCCCAAAAAGACAGGAACCCAAAACAAAACCAATAACTTCCACTGTGTATGAATGCTTTTTGTTTCAACATTATCCTTACCTAAAATCTCACCTTTTCTGTGAAAGTCTGGCTTGCTTTCCACAGCCCTATTCCCTTGCCTTTTGGAGCTGCAGCCTGGAACTGCTCCGTTCACCCCAATTCCAGGCTGTTTTTTAACTTATGCTGCTTTTATCACTACTTCTACTGGAACCTACATCCTCCCTCTCTCTCAGCATGATTCCTAGAGTTTGCTAAGTGTTAATGCTGAGAATCAGAAGTGTTTTTTTCTTTTCTCATGAAGAATACCTCTGTAGTCTGCACAGGTTGCCTGAGATCTTGTGTCAGAAGAAGTACAGACCCATAAAAGCAGAATTCTCTGTAATATTTTCCATTGCCTAGAGGGAACCTGGATGGATAAGTCCTATTGACTTCCAAGGGGGCATGCCCCTTTCAGCACCCTGCTTGCCTATGTCGTGTCCTCCTTAAGTGTTCTTGATTCAGACAATGAAAATAACATTCACGCTAAAAGTAGAGTCTGGGCTCTAACACACCCCTGAATTAAATGACAGATTTATCTTCAGTCTTTTCTGTTGCCCCACTTACAGTTCTAGCGCTGGTTTTCTCACTCCTTTCTCACCTTTAAGGGCACAAATCTTACCATTCCAGATCTTACCTGACTTCATTTTGGGACCTTTCCTAGGTCCTCCGTATTGTGATTATAAACTTTTCTTGTCCTCTACCTCCTTTGTGAAATCTATTTCTCATGGCAGCAGTAAGAGGATGCCAGTGAAATGGACAGTTAATGGCCTCACTGCATTGATATGGTAGCATTTCAAGAGCTGCCCCCTCAAACTAGTTCCTGGTCACTTGTAGGTGTACGGTTTGCTTGGCAGTTTTAGCAAATGGAGATCTGCTTTCTCCAGCATCCTGGCTAGGACTCCTGGCTGTAGGATTACTGCTCTGTTCAGTATTCTTTTGCAGTTGCAAGCCAGATGCTATCAGTTCTCCTGCTGCTTCCAGCAGCTATCTTGTGTTGCTGTACAATCAGTGGGCTCACTCAGCCAGAGATGGTGCCTAGCTCAGATTTTCCCCATTCTTTCTCATATGCATGAGACCATAAGAGAGTGGAGTGCAGGTACCAGATCAGGAGGCTCATGGAACAGAGAAGACTTCTCTAGGGTGAGGCTGTGGCTGGGCAATGTGCCACTGAGCTCTTCAATTCCTTGTCTACAGTGGTGTCTTTTCCCCTATCATGAACTGAAACAACACTTAGCTGGCAGTGCACTGCCAGCTGTATCTGAGGCTCTGGTGGACTGGCTCTATGTGACTCATGGAATTGGAGCTGGGGGGTGGCAGTGGGACATTTCTGAAAAATAAATCAGGTGGATGTTTCTAATACCATCTCTGAGGTCTGGTAGTTAAATGAACCTTGTTGGCCTTTCTGAGTACAGTACCCTCAGTTAACTTTCAAATATTTATGTGGCAGAGTGGTCATCCAACTCCATGTGGCTTTTTAAGTACCTTGCAGGTACGTGGACGTCTACCACATAGGGAACAGTTTGAACCTACTTCAATACAATTAAACAAGGCTCATCAGCTGTTCTTAAGCATGTTTGCACAGTCCTCATCTCTGCAAATTGGTACACCTTTTCCCTCTAATGACACTTTCAACCTGTCCTCAGAGTCACAGAAATATAGCATTTGCATGCAGCTATACAACCTGTGGAACAAGCTATCCTTTCACTATGTCCTGTTCATCACTTGCATGTTTCATTTGTCAAAATGTGGAGATTCAGCCTCATTCTGAGTTGTTCCCCGAGTCCCTCTTCTTTTTCCTTCTCTGTTTGTTGTTCACAGTGAGAAGTCATACTGAGCCAGCATGTCTCGTTCTTCCTTTGGTCTGAGTTAGAGTATCTCA
Source organism: Penelope pileata (assembly GCA_013396635.1). NCBI lineage: Eukaryota > Metazoa > Chordata > Aves > Galliformes > Cracidae > Penelope > Penelope pileata. Next base: position 297,792 of record WBMW01003825.1, read on the forward strand.
TTTCCAGGCACAGTCAAATAAGGTTTGTGACAGTCTGGGTCTTGCAAAAGCACAGAAAATATTGATCAGAGCACCTCAGTCTGGTCTGCCCAGATTTTTAGGAGATATGGAGGAAGATTTCTGTAGTAATTTAGTACTCTTTCTGCTTTTACCATAAGCAGTCTACTGGCAGTGTGGAACAGAAAATGCAAGTTTAAAGGGATTCATAGTTTGTAGCTAATTCAGGAAATTTCTGTTCATAAGAGGTTAAGTTGCCTCATTGTTGAACTAAGTACCTTTTACCAAACAATGTGTGTGAACCTGGTGTAGACACTGAGATTGCTCAATAAGCAGCTGCGTAACTGTGACTTCATCTTAGTTTATGGCTACACAGAGAACAAGGTAGCAGAAACTTGAGAAATCATATAGTATCATGCTGAAAGTGGCTGAAATTTGTTGTAGTAATTGAACAGACCAATGCTATATTCTGTATATAGTTCATAGCCCCTGGAAATAAACAGATGTAACACTGTAGGCTTTAACAGCTAGTGTTGTCTTCCATGTTGAAAACTGAACGCTTAGTCCAAGGGCTCTTTGAAGTAGATGGAAGTAAGTTAATTTCAAAGAGCCTTACATCAGACCCCAGCCACTCCCCAAAACCTCTTATTTTTTTTCCTGAATGCTGTCTAAATGACACCATTTCATTTAAGCCTCTTAATAAAGAAGCTTCAGTCTCCTTCCTGTCTCTACCAAATCCTCTTGTTTATCATTAATGCTATTTTCCTGCTCTTTGTCATGGATTTATATTAAAATGACATTACTTATTAAACTGCACAGGGAGAATTATTCATGTGGTACCTGCAGGAATCGCATGGACATTCTCCAAGCTTCCTAAATACATTAGCAAAATGCTGCAGAACCACAAGCTTGTGCTGCCATGTCTTGCAGTCAATCAGAGTTGACTGTGCTTCAGTACAGCCACTGTTTTTCTGCCTGAATGGTAATATGTGGCTAGCCTGATACCCTAAGGAGACAAGGTTTGGGCAGTCATCCTACATGTCTGTGTCTGTCATCTCCATCTCTTCCCGCTTTCCCCATTATATCCTTTAAGTTCACTAGCCAACCTCAAAATTTGACAGCCAAGACAGGTATTAGAGGTATTCTTTAGGGAAGTGTGAGAGAGAAACGTTTAGGCATGTAGGCTGCCAGGAAGAGGAGAAATGTATCAGTGCTCTCCTTAAGGGCAAAAGTGCAGCAGCAGCTCTGCCTTTCTTAGACACAAGAGAATAAATACCTGTACTTATCCTTGAGATGCGGTTCTAGGAATACAGACTTCATTGCTCTGGGACTGCCTTGGCACGAGTGATCGTACTGCAGTGCTAACACCAAGGATGCATCTAGTCCATTAACTTCCCATGTTCACTAATTGACAGAACAGACACAGATAATGTTTTTCTAATTGTTTTCCCTAATTGTTTTTCTGCGTGGCAAAAAATGCACTACAACGTTTGGTATTCCATGAAGTCTAAATAAACTTTAGAAGCCACAGTGCTTTTCTCTGAAAAAGAATAAAGCTATCTAGTGAGATGTTTCTATTTTTCAAGCTTGAAACTATCTGGACAAAGAATGTAACTCCTAGATCCAGGATAACATGCTGATGGAAGCTGAATAGCATTAAAATAATATGAAATTCAGCATTAAGGCTAAACAAATGTTCGGAATTACGTAGCATAGTGGTCATGTAACTAAATGACATTCCTTGCCTCATTTTGAGGAAAATCTCAATACTGTACTGTGGTGGTATTTATGTGCTGGGTGAAATGCCAGGAAAGTTTATGAACCAACCTGTCAAATCTTTCATTCAGCTTTGGATTGGACTGCAGGATTTCCTGATTGCACAATGGTCAAACAAGCCTCATGAGGCACAACGCTAGTGTTTTCTAAGCTTAAGGTGGTTACATTTCCACATGGCAGAAAAAGTCACTAGTGTGCAGATTTGCTGTACTTGATGTGAGAGAGACGCATGACTCTGAAGCTGCCCTGTAACTAACGTGGTTAGGCTCCTTTAGTGAATTCATTGGCAATGCCACCTTTAAGATCCCTTGTACTTTGAAGGGACTGATTTTCAGGAGAATGAAATCATTGAATGCCTTTGGTCCTTTGCCCTTGTTCTCATCAAGATCTTTGAAGTGAGTTTTACCCTGAAGGATCTCAGCCAAGCTGTTATGGAAATAGACAATGGCCAAGTATTAGAAGTTATTTCATCTATAAAGAACAGCTCTTCTTTCTTTTGGTTTAGTTAAATTGCTTTAAAGCCATTTGTCTGAATAATCTCAGATTTTCAAACCTCTCTAGCTATGAAGTATACGCAACAATGAAGGCAATTCTGTCACCATAGAGGAAGCATAATTTGGCTTTTAATGGGGGAAAAATGATCTATATAGGGCTTGCTGCTTTAACTTTGTGTCATTATCACTAGTATCCATCCATTTCCTGCTCTCCAGTCTCAGATCTTCACTCTGTTCCGCCCTTGCTACAAAAAAATCACTCATAACCAAAGCACACAAAATCTGATCTCACGAAAGACCAGAAGATCAGAGTGGTCCTATTGCACCTCACAATCTTTGCATGTGATGAATAGAAAGCATCTGACATGTCATGGGTAGATAAACATAGGCTGTTGAGATAATACGTGCATGTCTGATGCACACATCTGAAAGTATATAACAATTATCAACCTGTTCTAAAAATTGCAAAGGGGCAGAATTTCTAGCATATGAAAGTGGCACTCAGATATGTTCTTCAGATTATCTAGATTTCCTTGTTTTGTCTTTTCCATCACCTGCAAACGACCTGTGGTTACATTGGTTTGTGTACAGATTTCTGTTGTTTGTTTTGGTTTGTTNGTTTTATTGGTGGTAGTGGTTGTTTGCTTTTTTCTCCCACAAGATGGTCTTTGGAAGTAAAACCATTGATTTCCATGCTTCCTCTCATGCTTCCCCCAAAGAGGACTCTGCTTTACAGATGTAATGCTCACTAAGGACTGAATCACTTGCTAATCATTAGCCAAAATACTCTGGGCCTGAGCCACCAAATTCTTTGAGTAGATCATTTTCAGCCAATCTTTAATGTTTTTGTTAAGCTTAGCAAGCCACAGGGGTTAGATGGCAACTTCAGCCCAGATCAAAGGAAATGCCTTTGCAGACTTTATACCGTTTACTGATGGATCTCGCTGACATCAGAAATGAGAATCTAAGAATGCAGCACGGTCCTCCCCAGGGATAATGCAAACACAGAGAAAAACTCTTAACTGTCATGGTTAAAGTTTTGGAAAACCTTGGAACAGCCGAGCACTCGGGGGCGGCTCCTATGAAGGACGGGGACAGCCCGGGACACCCCCGCTGTGCCTCCGGCCAGCAGCAGCCGGGACACGGAGCTGGAAACCCTCGACAGCTTGTTTACGTTTGNTTTTGAGTCAGAAACTCTGTTTCTCTTTTGCAGGCTTTAAACAGTTATAACCAAGGAGATATAGAAGGATCAAAAAGACTGGGTCGCAATGCACTTTGGGTTGCTGTTGCATCAATTATCATTGGCCTTGTCATCATTGGAATCTTCTGTGTAGTTCATTTCACAACGGTAAGCAAAATACTATCAGATCCAATGCAAACAGTTCTTATCTGTGTAAGGGCTTTAGAATAAGAAACTAAAGATTGACAGAACTATCTCTATTACAGGTTTTCCAAGAAAGCAATTTTTACTCTTTCTTATTTTGCAATTTAGAAAATGCTATTTCCTGTCATTAAGTGCAAATGACTGTTAGCAGCAGTGAATATTCTGGAAACTCTTGCATCTCCCATAGATTTTTTTAATTTAGGCCAGTTGCTTTCTCTTTATCCTGCCTTCAGCTTTTCCATCTGCAAGACTAAGTGCATAGAGATCTCCAGATTGCAAGTAATGAAGTCCAGAGGTGCTAATTTTCAGTTTCATAATCTGTCCAACGTTTCTTTGTTTGATTTTGTAAGGAGGAAAAGACAGTCAATTACTATTATACCATTTGATATTATGGTGGTCATAACCATATCAGAAGCAACCAGGAATGTAGTTTTGACTTGGCTTGCTGTGAGTGAAAGTTGTTCACTCTCAGTGCATTGTAACTGCCATGCCTTCACACATCTGGAATGGTAGGGAAGAAGCTCAACAACTGAGTCTCAGTGGTCATACAGATTGTAAGCTTATTAGCAAAATGGAGCAAAAGTAATTAGAGCTTCAATATCCTTTCTTAAGATTGTGCAACAACATGTTCTTTTCTCTATAGTAATGTGCCCCCTCCGATAAGGTAACCAATTTAAATTGATTTATTATCGGCTGTTTTGGTTGGAGAACCCTTTTTCCCTAAGCCATCCAAAGCACTGTAAAAACTTATGTATGAACTATAAATAGAGATCGCCTCAGGCACCACTGAAATGTGGGCATCTCTGGGAGTGGAATGGAGTAGCTGGTTAAACATGAGCAACGCTTTCAGTAATGCTGAATGGAATTTCTGAGAATTAATGTGACTGGGGTCCATTTCTGTAGAGTGTTAGTACGTGGTGCCACAGAGTCAGAAGCTTACTGTGCCATTCATTAGTTTCCTTTGCGTTTTGCAAGCATGAATGTCTTTTCAGTACAGCTTGTGTTCAGTTTGTTTAGCCCTCACAGTTTTAAAACCAAGTCAGTTCAGGCTGAGAGTGCCAAGTTCTGTAATTGACAGCAGCAGTAAATTCCTCTGTTCGCTTCTGCCACCTTACTCATCATTTCTCAAACAAGGATAGCACAAGGGTAGCAGCCCAGCGGTTTTTTTAAGTAGGAGGAGAGAAGGGCAGTTTGAGGAGTGGCAGAAAACACTGACTTGAAGCATTCACATTAACTAGTGCACAAATACCTGCATTTAACTGCAGTCAATACTTCACTTCTCCTACAGTGGGACTCTGTGTGCTGAATGTGAATGCTTCTTTGTGCCCACTGCCAGATATTAGCAGTAGTTAGCACTTTACATCTAACTGGTATTTGGAAGCATTTCTATCCTACCCTCGAGGAAGTAAGCAGTAGTAAATCAGTGTAATATGTCTTTATTACTTTTCTTCTTGAGTTTTATCTTTTCAGGATTTTATTATTATTACTACTATTTTAGAACAATGTCTGCATCAGGTAGAAGCATTGTTAGGTGCCTGGGAACCCTCAGCGTACAGCTCTGGGATATTCATTTCTGTATTCAGTGAATAGTTTCCATAGAGGTCTCTTGGCCAAATGGTACCTTTAGTTTTGTGAGGGCTCAAGTGGCAGGTTTCCTGGATTCACCTTGCTCTGGCCTTCCAGGCTCTTGACTGCTTCATTTCTCCCTCTAACCCTGTGGGGAGCCCTTGTTTCTAAGAAAGTATGTGATAGGAGCGACATTCTCCTTTATTCTTCTGATGTGAAAATGAGTGAACATGGGCACTCCGCTGGCCTTTCTACCCTCTATGCTTACCTGAGTTCCTGTTGTTGCCTTACTCCTGGACATCTATATTTTATGCTAAATTGGTTTTGAGCTTCACACGTGACTGGTATGGATGGCATTGCAAGCTCCATGCAGTTGTCTCATATCTGTTTGTACTTTGGTCATGGTTACTTACAAACAGCCACTTTGCAATCTCTGCTAATGTGACGTAAATGTAAATGACTTAATATATATGCTTTAATATTGGCAAAATGGTACAAAATGGCCTTAATAGAATATTATGAGTCAGCCATGATTTATTGGATTACCACTAGGCAGGGTTTGATGTTTCTATGATATGTATATGCATTTTTCCTGAAAGTTAATTTAGACTAGCAGTGTATGTGAAAAACTTGACCCTTCCAAGTTTCATTATCATGTGTTGATCAGCTACTGTATTACCCAGCTGCTCCTGCTGACATTCCTTGTGGCTTTTCTTAGTCTTAAAGGATAACAAGGCTCACTGCAAATTGTCATTAGGATACTCCCCTTCTATTCTTCTTCCACAACCCTATGCTTGCTGTTTACCATCTCATTTCTAATTTGTGTTAGTACTTTGTCTATTTGCATGCCTCCTTCAGAAGAATTCTTCACCTGCTCTGAGGGGCTGGCTACACACCCTGGAAATACAGACCTGCAGACCAAAAATCCTTCCTTTTTCTGCCAGAAGTCACAGACTTCAGGCCTTACCCATCATGGCAGTCTCCATTCAGCTCTTTTTCAAGTGTAATGTTTAGTAGCTCATCCTTTTGCACTGTGGAGCTCAGGTTCTCCCCTCTACAAAGTCTCCGCGAAGTCCTTGTTGGTCTTCACAGACGAAAGCAACCCTGTAGATTGGTACACCCCAGTGGTCTGCAGTTTTCTTACATCCTCCTGAGCCCTTTCTCATGGACATTCAGCACCTCAGTCAGAGTGCAGCTCCTACCAGAGCGGCCACAATCATCCCAGCTCCAAAGAGAAGCACCAGGCACTCCCCACAGCTGTGACCAGGACAGCTACATACTCCTTCTGAAGCTCTATCTGAGTCAAGGCATCTGATGTGTCAGGCAGCTGCTCCAGCAGTTTTGGGGGCGGTGCCCTGTGGCTCATCACCACTACTATTGCACAGTCTCATGCTGTCTTCAACAGAATTTCTGGGCCTCCTTCTGTGCAAACTTCCACTTTAACCACTAAAGACCTTTTTTGCCACTCTTGAGCATCTCTCATTGAAATCCACGGGGAACTGAGCACTCAAATACTTCTCCAGATCTGTACCTAGCTCCTTCAGGAGAAAACCTACTAGTTGGGAGTGTTGTGGGTAGAAATGGTAGAAGCCGTGGAAAGGAATTGTGAGAAATTCCCAGTTTGAACAAGAACTGTCCATAATTATGCCCTCAATAATTATTATACTTCCCTGTAGGACAGCAAGATTAGACGTGCATGCTGCTGCAGTTCACTTGGACTACCCCAGCCATATCTGTTGCTTATGAATTGTGGAACGAATAGGAAGCAACATGACACAATAAGTTTTGATGCCTGTAATTCATCACTGCAGTAGCTTTTGATTGCCTGTGGCACTCAGATAGTCTGCTAGGGGGAGTGACCTGGAGCAGACTGCCCACAAAGCTCTCTTTGCCCAGGTCACGAACTAGCATCTCATAATTCACAGACCACAGGAATACTCAAAAGGCTGCTTTGCATCTTACTGAGGAAAGATCAGCAGAGACTGAAGGACTCAGAAAGAGGAAGATCCTTTCAGTTTTCAGGAAGTTCCTGCCTTGTGAGCCCCCAGCTTCCTTGCTTGCCTTCCTTGGTTTACTCAGTTGCACAGCAAAGGTAACACAGTAAGAACAGCAGAAGACACCTACATCTGCATGGAAGAACCAGCACTGACTTTTCACTTTGCAGATTTACTCAGTCCTAAGCCAACTCTGGGTTTGTGCTACTGCCTTGGAGAGCCTCATTTGTCTTTAATACTGGCATGTTATCTTTAGCAAACCTACATTAATACACACACAGAGAACCTGGAAGAGGACCCACCCAACACTTAGGAATCATCTACTTTCTGTAGTCGTAACCCTGAATGTAGACAAGGGGAAGCTGTCACTTTTATTACTGGAGTAAACAGCCAAGCAGTAAAACTTGCCTGTTTTGATCAACGTAAACTCTTGTGTTCCTTGTTATGCTGAGGAGCCACTGAGTGCTAAGCTACACTGTGTACTGAATCAGGACTGTCACCCGTTCCACACTAGGCCCAATTTCTTCTTACTCCATTCTTCAACTTTTAACCTTTCTTGTCAGCTTCTCCTGCACTCCTGTCTTGCCAGTCCATTGCAGAATTACACTTTCACTGCTTGCTCAGATGTAACTTATACCAGTATTTGTGTCACCACTGAGTCTAGCCGTGCATATGTGCTCAGAGGCATGTTGTCCATCAAGAACTGCAGTGAGAGAAGAGCTGTGTTTGTCTTCTGTGAGGAAACATAACTACATACTGAAGTCGTGCAGAGAGCTATGTGTCACAGACTGTGCGATCTGCTGTAATATGCCTGGCTAGCGAGGAAACTGAATTGAAAAATTAAATCCTTAATGGCAGGTGACACTCAGCTGTGATCAACATTCTGAATTCTGCCTATAGTTCTGATGTCCTTGTTTCAAAAAAGATGTGGTAGACAAAAAAATATAACTGAGAAGGGCTGAAAGGTATGAAAAAATCTCTGTATGAGGAAAGACAAAATAGGCACAGTCTCTTTGGCTTGGTAAATCTGGTAGTTGAAGGCAGGTAGTTAGAGATCGTGAAAGGAGGTAAACAGTGGAAGGAGTGATTATGTGACGTCTCTTATGAATGAGACTGAGGGATATCAGAGGAAAGCAGCTTTAAACAAGAAGATACTTTTTACATGACATACAATGAAGCTTTGGAACTTATTCCCGCTGTTTGCAGTGGCTACCAGAAATGCAAATTATTTGAAACAGCAACAAGAGAAGTTAAAAAAAGAAAACTTAGATGCAGATATCATCTCAGACTCGGTGAGTTTCTAAGCTACAGATCACCAGAGCTGGAAGGCAACAGAGGAAGAAATATCACCCCAGATTCAGCCTTTTCTTACACACTCACTCTAGGCATCTGCAACATGTCACTGTCAGAGACAGGATGCTGTGGAGATGGCTGTTTGCTCTGACCCAGTACCACCATTCTTACATTCTTTCATGAAGCCTATTAGTAGCCTTTCCACTGACTTGAATGGATTTGGAGTAAGTCTTCTTCTCTTTTGCTAAGTATTTTAATCCATGTCCAAGACACAACAGAAGCTCATTGTCTTTATCTCATACCCTAGGGATACAGGCAGGGTAGAATTTATGTTTTTTGTAAGAGCTCAGGTGAGAAGGATAGTTGTGCTCAGTGACTTCAGAATTTTATGCAAACTGTTATGATATTTTCAGGCTTGTGTAGGGGAGCGTGAACTTCTGACCCCTTCTGTAATCTCACTTGAGCTAGAACTTCACCCCAAGGAAGGCACAGAAATACCACCTGTCAGCATGGCTTCGAAGGAAAACCTACGAGGCAGCCAGGCTGCTCAGAAAGCACTATCTCACTGCTTCAGTACAGCCTTAAATAAAGCATATTGGTAATAAAGAGGAAAAGGTATATAAAATTATTTTCAACATCTCTGTTGTCCTCTGCATGAGGCTCTCAAAACACTTTGGTACCATTTCTGAGTCTCTGTCACAGCCAGAATAAACTGAGGGCCAGCAAGATCACAAGAATTACACGGCCAGCCTCCAGATCTTTACACTGCCTATTCTGCTTTCTGTACATTTCCATAGCAAAGAAAGGTTCAAGGAAGCCTACCTCTGCCTGACTGCAGAGATTGACTTCCCAGCAACAGAGCACAAGGTACAAACCTTAGCAAGAGCCCATTTCCTTTCAATGAAAGATCCTAACACATATTGATTCAGGTAACCCAGTTTAAACATTCTGTTCAGATTGACAGATAACTGGTGCCATTAGAAACAGTGCTTTGATTCAAAACAGTATTGAACCACTAATCTAGAGGGATGTTTTTTAAGAGAACAAGTGATACTAAATAATGTATCCATTAGATCTGTATAATTAATAATTTAAACTCACAAGGCAAACTCTGTCTTTTCCTCCTTTGAAAATGTATTTTTTTGTCCTTGCAGCATGCTATCTGAAGATGAGGACTGCACTTGCAATATATCACCATGTAAATCTCAGGAGAGGAAAAGTATGAAGAAAAGGAAACCCATCTTTCCAGACTGTTAGATTTGACCCTACAAGTCTGCAGAGGCATGTTGCTGGTGGATGAAATGATAGTCCAGTTAGTTAATCAGCATGGCGTGACCAGGTTTTCAATATTTATACGGAACCTCAGTATAAAGCAGCATTTTTTATTTCACCCTAATGTATAATGAGATCTTGCCCTAACAACTCCCTTTTCTTTTTCATTTACATGGAATGTATGCTGGGTCCATGATGTTCCGTGGCTGAGCCTAATCAGACAAAGCCAACTTCCCTTGACTGTCGATAGTGCACGTCAGATCTGATGCACAGCCCACTGAAGCTAGTAGAACTCCTGTCACCTCCAGTGGGTTTTGGATCAGGCCATTAAGGATTTTTTTTATTCCTGTAAAATAGTATCAACATCACATAATCGTAACAATGGGTTTCTGATTTTATTCTGCTATGTGATTTTATAATGCTGTGGGTGTACTCTGACTCAGTAGCTGCTTTCTTCTGTCTCCCCCAGCTTTTAGGCCTTTACATTGGATTTTTCACCATCTGGGACCGATTTCAATCACTTAATTATTAGAAGACACTTTTGTTCCATAGCATCCATATTTTTCTTCATGATTTCTTCTTGTTTTGTTGTCTTTCATTGCTGAAAAACCTTGACTTAGCTCTCATCCTGCATTAAAACTGCACTGATCATATTTTCCTCTTTAAACTCCATGTATATAAGAAGTTTCTCTTTTTTTATCTCACAAAAGATCTTTTTAAATAGATGTTCTTTTTCATCCCTTTGTTATCGTTCCTCTTATAAGTCACATAGTTTCATTGTGTTCTGCTTTGTTCATGTCTTATTTTTAATTCATCCTCTCGTCTTGCTATGAATAGTTTATATATATCAATGCAGTTAGAGATGGACAGACTTTTCTACACTTACTGACATGACATAGACTCTTGCTGATTCTGAGTTATTTCTCAGTGAACAGCCTTAGGTTGAAAAATTGATGGCCTCTAAATTATTGCAGTTTCTCGATACCTTTCAAAAATTTAGCATGGGACAACTAGTTTTTATTAGCTGAAAACTGTTTGAAAGAATATATTTTTTTCATTACATATATTCCATGTTCAAAGCAGTAAACTGTGAGCATTAACACTGATGACTACATCTGCAGTGGTTGTTGCTCCATTTGCTTTGATTGTTATTACATCTTCAAGCAAGCTATGCCAACTTACACTCTCTCTCCTTGCACTAATGTAAATCTGAACCAAATACCCAGAAATGCATGGGAGTTTTACAGGTGCACGTGAGCAATGAATCATGCCTGGCAGGAGTACCCCTATTAATTAAAAAATTAAAAAAAAAAATTAAAAAATCTCCCAGAAATCTGTACCTGTTAAAGCATATGCCTGGAAGTAGCATGTATTTTCTGTGCCTTGGTATTATATTTTTAATGTGCTTTTTCACTTCTCTTTCTGCCAGATTCTGTTTTTCATTGAAGTCAGTGATGCACAGCCTATCCTTAATTACTCCAATGTAACACTTCACTTGCATCAGTGAAATGAGATGATTTCTTCAGCATTTACACTGATCTAATTTGTACATGGCATAATCTTGCCACTGATTTTGATGATCCCAAGAAATGGCTGTTCTGTGAACTTCTTTTTGGTTTTTGAATACTATTTCAATGGTCTGATATGTGTTGTGGGACTTTTAGTAGCTTGCCTTATTATCGGATATGATAGAACTGTCACTGAGAAGTGGAATAAAATTACTTTTACTTCATGTCCATTCTGGTATGTGGGAAGTTTCTTTCCTAACTTTTGTTGTCCCTCCTATTTTAAGCAGTAATTTCCCTTTCTCAAACTTGTTGGACAATTTCAGAATTAAGAAAATGAAAGCAGAAACATGATTTCTGGCCTACATTATACCGTTCAACCACTTGGTACTGTAAATAGACATGTAGAAGTTGTTTGAGATAATCTAGCACTCAAAATATCAGTGGGGTAGGCTCTTTGCTTTATTTTCAGAATAGCATCCAGAGAAAAAGTGTTGAGGCCTTTTCAAAATGTTCCTTCAGGGTTCTCTTTGGGGCTTTCCTGCCATGACTGGGAAAAATGGTCAAGTGAGGTCACTATAGGAAGTCACTCAGCAGGTCACAGAGGTCAATGCCCACTATCCTGCATTGCTTGGATCCAAGTAAACACCGCTGCATAGCTGTACTAAAATTTCTGTACATCAGTGTACTGAATATCAAAGTGTGCGTAAAAAGTTTCAGCCTTCCGCAAAATATTAAATTCCAGCACTGTAAATGAAACCAAAGCAACTGGGATGTGAGGGGGAAAAGAATTTCAAAGTTCTTTGAGCGTTAGAGGGTAGGGATACACGACCTGAAGTATTTTTTCAAAGTGCCTAACAAGAATTTAGATCAATAGGAGTTAGACACCCGATTTGTTCAGATGCTTTTGAAAACCATACTGGAAATCTAACTCACATCTTGATGCTCATAAATATCTTTGAATCTCACTCTTAAGATAAATGGGAATTGAGCCATTGTAACTTCAGTACTTCTGAAGATAAATGGTGCTACCTTACAGTGCTATTGATTGGTATAAAAATAAAAGCTTTATATTAAACCACTTAATGTGACAGATATGGGAAAATGCAGTAATTCCTCTAATGTTCTTTAGTGCTTCTGTGTCATAGGTAATCTTATTTTTTGCTTTACTAATGTATTGATATCAGTTCTCTTCATTTATTTATGCACTTCCAACCGTGTTTAAGAAATGCATTTGAACAGAGATCCTTCTCCACCCCACTTGTGCTGGAAATGAATGTGGTCCTCGTACAACCAAATCATTCTGTTGTAGGTTTCATGGACCCAGACGAAGTGAAGTTATCCAATATTTTAATAAAATAAGAAGAAGAGTAAAGGACACCTTACTACCTAAATCAGCAAGACCTCGGGTGCCAGCGGTAGTTGTGGAAGGCAAGATGCAGTTGTCTGGCTGAGGAATTAGTGTCTGCTTTATATTTTGAGCCATACAAACAAATGTCAATATCTATGACAGGCACTGGAAATTACCTGTCCTTCATCATCATCTATCTAGATTTGGATTTGACTCATTGTTATTACCCATTGCACCTGCCAAGGTTGATGGGAAGGAAAAAAAAAAAAAAAAAGGAAAGAAAGAGTTGTTTATGCTGTGAATTTTGCCATTTCATGAAATGGAGGGGGAAAAAAACACAGTAAAATATATTTCAAATCAACGTCCATGCCCTGGGCAGGAGAGCAGAGTCTTCCTTTCAGAAGGCTGCTCCAGGCTTCCAGCTTTTTCTGCAGTCTTCCTGCATGCTGAAGGCACCCATTAATGCCTGAAGTCCAGCTCTCTTTTCCTTCCTGCATGTGTTACAGGCAGAGACAGATGGAAACTTGAAATTGCTGGCCTCAGCTCCTGGATCAGATTAGCATCTTTTGCTTCTTGCAGGGCAGCTGCGTTCTGCAAAACAGCAGTGTGCATGTATCTTGATATGTAACCCTAGAGCAGGGCTTCTAAATTAAGAGGAGTTTCTTTGCTGCTGTGTGAAGGGGGTCAGCCAGACTTTTAAACAGCATGCGGTGTATGTTTCATCACATTGCACAGCAAAAAAGAAGCATCAAGAGGACAATATGAAATTCTTAGGGTGCCTCCCTGCAAGCACACCAAAGAGTTTACATCTTCTGACTTGAAGATCAGCACTGGCTCCCCAGTTTATGTGATTGCAACCACAGTTCATTAACATTGTGGCTCAGGAGTCCAGAAGCTGTTGCTTGTGTACCTTTATCTATGGATATGTGCTCACAGTATGAGCTATGTTCTGCCTCTCAGCCTGGAGACTGTGTCCATCACTCTCAAAACCAGCCCAGGCTTATTTCCTTACCTGGACTGTCTGCCAGTATTTAAGATGGATTTTGTTCCTAAGTTGCATCAGTAGGGAAGAGACCGCGTCATCTTCCAAGCCAGTCTTTATTTTGTATGTTCATGTATGCACAAGAAGATGCATGTGAAGTGCTGGGTTCCTCAAACCAAGTGAGATTTAAATTCAAAGGAAGCCACTGACTGATTTGGGGCTATGTTGGTAAACCACATCCTGGCCACCTGACAGCTTTTCAGTGTCAGTGGCCTTTACAGAATGTGTTGTTTCATGGAGGGAAGGGTCTGTATCACCAAACCTTCACTCCTGATAATGGGGTAACTAAGAGACAGATATGAAGAATGAGAGACAGATAAGAAGACCGCACTGCCTTTGGAGGAGATATCTCCAGGAAAAAGTCATAGACATGAGGAGGGCCTGTGCAGGACAGTCTGCATGGCTGCTACCTAACCATCAGCTCTTCTGAGACCGAGCCCTGAGTCTTTCATAGGCAGTACCTTCAGGCTGAAACAGTTTGAAAGTTGGCTTGCTGTTACTGTCCTCCCACCTCCTACCTCATTTTTAAGGAGTAGATCACTGAACGTGTGCAGCACTGTGTTGGAATAGAGGTGTTGAGAAGGGATGTGGTGGTCTGTCTATGGGTGATTTTTATGTGCACCCACAACTTTCCGTTTCCCAAGCACAACGGCATGTTCTGCATGCACAGCGATGGCACGCATTCCTTGAAATGTGAGTGAGCCTTTCAGGAGGCGGCCCAACTTCCTCTGCATCACTCCCTGGCAGCCTGGCAAAATGGGCTATATTCAGAAGTGACCTAAATGGAGGAGGCTGGTAGGAGACAGATCACTCAGGCAATATAATGGTGAGGGAGCAAACTTGGGAGCTCGGGGTAGAAAGGAAGGTTATAGCAAGAAATTTAATGGGGAGGTTTCTGCAGTTTATTTTTTCCTGTCTCGAGCTTCAGGATAAGTTCTGCTGCTACCAGCTAACTCACTTATCTCTATGGCACTGAAGCTACATGAAGCACTTGCTTATATATTCTTTATAATGTGATCCATGTCATGTCTGAATTTGATCTACCAGCTCATGACTGGGGACAGCTCTGTTTTTGTCATATCTAGCTGCAGGGCTGAGTCAGCTTCCACTTAGCTTGCAACCACTTTGGCTCAGTAAGCTTGTGTCATGTCAGGCACCAGCGAGTTCATCAGGACCTAAAAATGTACAGTCCAAGATGTGTGGCCACTGCAGTTATTTTTCAACACATCCTGGGTCAGAGAAGGGGAAACTCCTCTGAAATTAAGGGATGCACGCCAGAGCAAGCTGTGGGGTAATGGTGAACCATGGCAGCCTCATGTACACACATCTCAACCAGTGTTCAGTGGGGGCCCAATTGCCTTTTGGTTTTAACCAACTCCAGGAGATAATTCAAACAGGGAAACTGGGATTTTGACCTAGACCATATCGGCTGTAGATAGAATCACTTCTTGGGACTAACACAAGAGCTCAGCTTTGACTTTTTGTGCCTAAAGGTCTGTGTGGCTATTCTTCACCACATTTAATCAAAGACATATGTACCCATAACACAGTTCTCTCCTGACCTCAGGCCCATTCTGTTTGGCCCTTACTTTCTTTTTACAAGGATAATGACAGGACAAGGGGTAATGGTTATAAACTGGAAGAGGGTAGATTTAGACTAGATATAAGGAAGAAATTCTTTACTGTGAGGATGGTGAGACACTGGAGCAGGTTGCCCAGAGAAGCTGTGGCTGCCCCCTCCCTGGAAGTGTTCAAGGCCAGGCTGGATGGGGCTTTGGGCAACCTGGTCTAGTGAGCGGTGTTCTTGCCCATGGCAGGGGGGTTGGAACAAGATGATCTCTAAGGCCCCTTCCAACCTGAACCATTCTATGATTCTATGATTCTTTAAAAATGAGTTAGCTAATGAAGAAAGATGGTAAGTGAGGGTAGATGGAGTCAATGGTTAAGATGTCACTTCTTGTGACTCCTCAGCCTGTACAGCACTGAAGGTGCTCTGTCGTGATTGCCAGAACTTTGCCAAAGTCTGCTGAGTTTCATGATTTTTTGAGTCAATGACCAAAATCCCTTAAAATTAATTTCTGAATAAGATGTTCTTTGTGAGTTTTAATGGTCCAGTTCATATTTATTAAAGAAGGTAGAAGCTAGTTCAAAAGGAGTTGACCTTTCTTTCCTAGATTTTCCCATGATTTTTTTAACCCTGATGTTACAATTGGAATTTAAACTGTAGCTGTGATTAATCGTGTGATTTCCGTGGTACCACTCCTTTTTTCTGAGCAGACAACCATAAACCCTAAAGCTCACACATTGCTAGCGTGGTCATTAATGCCAAAGTCATTTTGTATTTGTTTTCTGTAATGTCTAAATGTAGTGTTTACTGAAGATGAGTATTTGTTCCATGGAAATGTGGGTAGTCAACCCAAGTTGGGTCTTGAATGTAACAGAACAAGATAAGTTTGAGTTCTGAATTTGTGTTTAACTAAAGGATTTTGCAGTAGTCAACTCACCCTAGCATCATCCCCCTTTGGCTGATGGAAAGCTAATAGCTAAAGGCAAAAGTGATGAGGAGTCTTCTTGTAAGTTATGCTGGCAGCTAATTGAGAGGCAAGATAGGGATTTTTGTCTAATTCTCAGTGAAAACACTTGAAGTCACTATTCATGGGCATCCCCCAGAATTGCAGGGCAGGGTACACAGCTAAACACCTACAGAAAAAAATATCGTATTACCAATGTAAGGAGTGCTCACTAAAGGCTCAGCCTACATGGCCTGTTGCTACGTCCCTTGTCTCGTAGATACGGCAGTTTAGAAAACCGGAGTTTGTAAGTTGTCAACAAGAGATGACTTCTGTCAAGTGACACCTCTGATATTCTCACCAGGGAAGTTAACCAGGAACCTCAGTTGTGATGAAGGAAATATGGAAGCCCTGATGGAAGAATGTGAACCAGTTCCCCTTCTGTTATACCCTCGCCTGGCAGTAGGAGCAGGAAGGTTGGGACAGGTATGTAAAGGGGCAGGAGCAGAAAAGGGATTTTGTAGTCTTCCTTTAGGACGTGGAGACAGGTCCTGGATGGAGTGGAAGAGGTTTTTATGCCCTTCAGGTTGCAGAGCATGGAAAGAGGCAAAAGAATCACAGATGCTGTTAAAGGGAGGAACAAAACTCTGGTGTTGCAGAAAATCAGTGGGTGGATGAGCTCTGCCAGGCCACCACAGCATATCTTCAGCTCATCTCTGGCTTCCCACTTCTCCTTTGTGAACAGCTGTGAGGGAACTGGGCTCCCACTTGGGCTGACAGGAGAGAACAATACCCTGGTGCACGTGAGGACCATAGAGACGTGAACATGGAGAGGAGAGGTGATCATTTAGTGGGTGGCCACCCATGTAAGACTTGTTGTTTGTGATGGGATGACAGCCAGCCTTCAAACTAATGGGGAGCAGACACCTGGCAAAAAGCTACGGGCTGGTCCTCCAGGACTGGCCACAGCTCTGGCAGCGAGGGAAGACAAGAGTCAGAGTGGAAGAGGAAGCAGTCATGGGGAAAAGAGGGAGGAGGAGAAGACAGCAACAGTGAAAATTTGTCACCAAGAGGGTAAGAATCATAGAATATCTGCGTCCATTGCCTCTGTCCTGCACACAGACCAGTCACTCCCAAAGGCTGTGGAATGTAGCACACCGTGTGTGGGTGGTTCCTTGCTGTGCAGAGAGGAACCGTTCTATTTTAACATCAAAACTTAAAATTAGGAGGTGCTTGGACCTACCATGGACCACTTAACCACAGCCCCGTGAGCTGTTAGCAGTCCCAGTTCTGCAGTTCATTACCAGTCTGTGGTTTTCACACGTAACAAAAACCACTGCAAAGCAGAGAGGATGAGCCCTGAAGAGCAGACTCCACTGCTGGTGTGGGGCTGGCTGCTCTGCGGGTCATCCCAGCGGTCCCACTGCACAAGAGCTGGGCAGGACAGGGTAGTGTGCACCCCAACCCATGCTGCAGTCAGCTCGGCAGTGCAGGCAGAGGCATGTGCCTCCATGCTGGCCAAAAAAAGAAAGGGAAACAAAACAATCAGGTTTGTAGACAAAGAATTTGAGAGTGCTAAGCTGTGTTAAGCATCATAAACAACAGCAGCTGCATTTTATAGCAGTGTAACTGTCCTGCGGGAGCTGGGGAAGAGCTGCCCACACGCATTCCCCTCGCAGCCCCTCCGAGGCTGCCCGTGCCAGGGCATTCCACCCACAAAGACAAATTAGCAGCAGCTGCTCCTTCAAGCACCCGGTGGGAGCCAGCCGTGCTCCAAGGCTGGGCATGGCTGTGGCTGTCCCAGCAGGATCCTTCCCACCGCTAGCAGCCTGCCACCAGGGTATGGATTGGTCTTGTGGAAACTCCTCTGTCTGCTCGGTTACAGAAATGTCAGCCGTTCCCTTGCGAGGAGAGCCAGCAGCCCAGGGAGCTGCGCTCCTCGCAGCTGTGTGCTGTCAGGGGGAGGAGAAAGGGAACGGCAGCAGATGAGGAGCCAGGGGTAAAAGGAGACGGTGTGGCTGGAGGTCCTTAGAGGAGCCTGTTAGGTAAATACATGAGTGTAATTTAATTTAGGGAACGGACCGGAGCGGTCGCAGTGCCCCTTGGCCGTTCACCCGCCAGTGCTCACACCGCTGCCTCCCGCTCCTTCCATCCCCACTGGGAATGGATTTGCTCCCCCCGCGGGGCTGACGTGGGGAGAATCACAGCGCCGGGCCAGGCCCTTCCCGCAGCCGGGCCAGGAACCTGCGCGCCGGGGCCGGGTTCTGCCCGGGGCAGCAGCGGAGCACGCGGAAGCGGAAGCAGCAGCGGCGGCGGCGGCGGGGCTGCGNGCCGGCGCTGCGGGGCCCTAGGGCGGAGCCGCCCCACGCGCGGCACCGCTGCGGCTCTGCGCTTCCACGGGCTGCGCTGGATCGGGACGCTCCGTTCGGGGTCGGAGCGGTGGGGCCGATGGGCTCGGCGCTGGCAGCCCGCTGTCCCGCACAACCCCGCCGTGGGGCTGCGCTCCTGGTGCTGCCCCGGCAGCCGGACCCTGCGGTGCCGGCAGAGCTCGCTTCTCCCCATGTCCCGTTTGCATCTGATTTTGAAGCGCTGTGGCTTTGAAGCGCTCTGACAGCAAAGTTCTGCTGGTGTTGTGACCGATGTGGTGGAACGCTGTACGCAGAGGTGCTTCAAAAGACAAACACTGAGCTCAGGAGGGCAGAATGTGGGTGCTGCATGGCAGCTACCTGCTGGGCTTCTGCAGGGCCAGGGTCCTGCAGGGGTGTTGGGGCAGGGAACTGCAGCACGTCGCGGGGTAGCTGAAAGCTGTCACTTGCTGTCTCTTCTGAGAAAAATTGAAGATAATGCTGCAGTGAATTAATGGAGTTTCTTAGACTTCCACTCAGAGCCTTGAATGGCTGATGGTCCTATTTCCTTGCCTGATGGTTTTCTGGCTTCAAAAACACATGTTCTCGTCTCTTTTTCTCCACTTTTAGGCCCTTAACAATGGGGAACACAAGCAGCGAGCGAGCTGGGCTGGAGCGTCATGGGCACAAAGCGTCCCGGGGTGACAGCGCAGGAGGAGCCATCAGCACAAAAGAGGGTGATAGACCAAAAATCTTAATGGACAGTCCTGAAGATGCAGACTTGTTCCACTCAGAGGAAATGAAGGTAGTGCTGGTTCTTGCCTTCCGACATGACTGGCTTGGGAGTTAACAGGGGTGTTGGTGACCTTCAGTTATTCTGTAACTGGGTTTGCACACAGAACTGACTGCCTCCCTTGCTTCTCCCACTGAGGAAGGATACTTCGATGATATTCAAGCAGATATAATGAGTGTAATGTCATGTTTTTCAGCAAGAATTGTAGAAAAGATAAAATATAACTGTCTCAGAGCTTTTGCCCAGGTAACTCCAGTGCCCCATCTTTTCAGATCCTTAGTGCTGTTGTGGTCACCCTTGATGATTTGTCTGTTATTTATTGTCAGAGCTGATCACTACTTTTTTGCTCATTATTAAGTGGATTGCTAGAACATTTTTGCTGTGTCTTGTGTTTCATGAGAGTATCTGGCAGCAAATTACACTGTGAGACTCTGTCTGTTGTACAGAGCTGTGTCTTTTAGACAACACATTTCTGGATCTAACTACAAATTTTGTGCCTACCACATTTGTACAATTTAAACACTGCTTAAGTGTATTTCCTCTTCATTATTTTTCTCCCGATTCTTCTATCCATGTATTTTGAAAACTTTCAGGAGCTCAAGTCATTTCTTTTTAACCTAATTTAGGCAGGAGAGAAGGGCACTAGTTTGCTGTCCACGCTTTCCTTAAATTTGGAAGGCTTTAACATCTTTGCAGGATGCCTGCAAATGAATAGTATCTAGAAATGCCAGTTTCTCATCTTACTTTACCTTACAAAACTGTGCCTAAGCACTAAAATAGATGTAGTGCAATGCCAGCTGCCTCAGGTTGCCAAGAGGGAATTTGTATTGATTAGGATTTTGTGCTCGTAGGCGCCATTGGAGAAAGAAGAATTCCTCGCTTGGCAGCAAGATCTGGAAGTGAGCGATAAAACCCCCACGCAGGCTCGACCCACGGTCTTTCGCTGGACTGGAGGAGGGAAAGAAGTTTATTTATCCGGGTCCTTCAACAACTGGAGTAAAATTCCTCTGACAAGGAGGTAATAAACCTCTTCTGCAGTGTCAGTGGCGTTCCCCGTGGACTAGGAGTGCACAGAGCAGTGAGGAGGGTGGGGTGGTCAGCTGGTAGGTTTGTATCGTGCTTGGATGTACCACTTTGCTGCTTCTCTCCTTAAGCTCCTCAAGAATTTCTCTTTGATTTTGTTGACTTTTGGCTGGCTGGGAACAAAAGTTGGGTTGTGTGTGAGGTTGTTCTCCATTTGCTGTGTATGAATGACCCCAGGCAATCCTTGCTGTCTGTGGTGGAGGTATGTAAAATGAAGCTGGGTTTAAGTGTCTCTCGTGGCACGTGTATTTTCTTTCCATGAGACTGGCTTTTGACCGGCTCAGAGGGTACAAATTCTGCTTAGGAAGCCCTGAGGCTGAGATACTTGCTTGTAAACTACATGAACAAGTGAGCAAATCAGTGCTAGGTAAGCCCCATGGTCTGTCAGCGAAGACATGTCCATGGCAGTTTGGTGTCCTGCCCATTTCCAGTCTTTCTCATCTCAGTGAACGGCTGCTTGCATTGTATTTCTTGCAGAAACGTCTTAATTTCTGAGGAAATTTGAGGAGAAGCATAGATGAAATAAATGGTATTGAATCTGAAATAAATTATCAAGAGAGGAGCTGGAGAAAAGGGCACTGGAACATCAGTGTTACAGTCACTCTCTAAGTAGAAAGTCTGGGAGATGGGAAATGGTGAAATGAATCCGGAAGAGGGCCAAAAATGTCACACTTCAAAATGTGAAAAAAGCAGGCTCATCTCCTGTCAGATTAGGTCTTGTGGGAGAGGAGATACCTGCAGTATGGAAATTACTAAGCAGCGGCTGTTCAGGCCCCAGATACCTCAGAAGTACTGAGTTGCTGCTTTCACTTCCAGCTGTTCATTGGCTTCATTTCTGAAATGCAATTTGTGATGGCAAATAATGAAAGCCAAGGAAGTACGAGTAAGCTGCTCTTGTTCCTTCAGCAGGAGCCTTGCAGATAAGTGAGGTCTCGTGTACTAACAAGTAACGTGAAGGTGTGAGGATGACTTCAGAAGAGCCCAGTGCTAATAATTCCTTGGTGCCAGGACTGTGGATATTAATTTTCAATGTGTTGGGACTTACAGTCACAGAATAAATTAATTACTAACTCCAGTTTGAGTCTTTACCTTTAGATTTTCTCAGGGGTTTTCTTAAATGTGACGTTTTCAAGTTTTTGCATCCTAAGGAGATTTGTATCCTGTGTTACAATGTTTGCCACGGTGTGTAGATCGATTCATGTTTCAGAGTATTTCAGGGGTGATTGTTTGTCTTAAATTCCAGTCACAATAACTTTGTGGCGATCCTGGACCTGCCAGAAGGAGAGCACCAATACAAGTTCTTTGTGGACGGGCAGTGGACACACGACCCTTCAGAGGTAATGTTTTCCTCAGTTTGCTGTTTTTGTTCATTGAGGTATGTGAAAAGGAGAGACTGATTTCTCTGCCAATAGATGTTTTTTTTTGGAGAGAAGATGTTTATTAACAGAAACAGATGAAGCTGGTGAGGCAGATAGTTCTGATCCCTGCTTGCCGAGGTGGTGCCATACCTGACAGGACAGGAGATTTTGTAACAAGTGGGTGTCCAGGTCTGTTGGGTCTTCATTTCTAAGAGTTTGTAAACTTTTCTTGTCTGGCCCCAAACTGTCTTCTAGAGCATCTGTGCTACACTTGCTGTCTGTGCCACAGAGTTGTTCTTGCTGCTCTGGATCTTTCCTTAGTCCAGTAACTGTGCCAAAACCTGCTAGGCCTTTTCCTCCTCCTGTGCTATAAAACAAGTTTTAACCCTGTCCCATCCAGCCCATCCTGCTTCAGAACTAAACAGCTGCTGGTTCCCGTCTTCTTGCTGCCTTGATAAACCTTGCGAAATTCACCTGGCAGTAAATTTAGAACCTTTTGCCCTCAACTAGCAATATAAACCATACCAGATACCAGACTGCTTCCAAAAGCCCTGCAGAAGCTAAACATAAAGCCTAACTCTGTGTCCTTGCTGTTAGCTTTAGCCCAAACCTAATCCTAGACTCATCTATAGCCAAAGAATTTCTCAAGAATCCTGTGGACCTGGTGAGTTCAACTGGCATGAGTCTCTCAGTTGGAAATAGTGCGCCAGCCCCTGACCTAACAGCAGCTGAGCACTGGTGGGTTCATTCCATATCTGGTACCAGCCTATTGTAAAAGCAAAGTATCTCTTTCCTGTTAACGCTGATTGTGTAGTTTCGAGAATCCTAATAGTCCTGCAAGCTTTTTTATTTTGACTTCTGTATCGTGTTTCTTCCCAGCCAGTAGTAACCAGCCAGCTGGGTACTGTCAACAACGTCATCCAGGTGAAGAAAACTGACTTTGAAGTATTCGATGCCTTGATGGTGGACTCCCAAAAATGTTCAGACATGTCTGGTATGAGCTTGCTGGCAATTTTATATCACACTTCTCAGAGCTGTTAAAACTTTCATCTTCCTTTATGTCTGGAGTTAAAGCTCCAGTATAAATTCATCTCCCTTTGTGTCAGGCTCTCTGGACGCGTGCAGGGATTGCAAATGCACAAGGGAAGAATGTGGAATGCTCAGAGGAAGAAGCCTCTAACTGAACAATGCAGGTCATGGTAGATCTGATTAGGGGGAAATCACATGTGCTTGATGGCTGTTTGTCCCTGCGGTGTGACATGGCTGTTTCTGGCGTGCTCAGTGGTGCATCAGTCTCTGCCTTACAACATCAGTGTTGACAGCCTACAGTGTTCCTAGCAACATCTTCCTCTGCTAGGGGACAGGCTGAGGAGGTCAGAAGTTGCATGTCAAGAGGTGGAGATGAGGTGCATCCGAGTAATGGTCCCACAGACTGAGGTATCCTCCACTGAGGCTCAGAGCTGCTCAGTTTAGTGTAAGTCATCTGTATCTTAGATCAGAACAGTATGAAGAAGTTATTTTAGCCTTAAGTTTCAGATTCTGTCAGTAACAGAAGAGAGGTAAGACTGGGCAAGAGTCATCTCTGAAATCAGCCTTGCCAGCTGCTCTTGATAGATCTCTGTGGGGGTAGATACTGTGATAGAAGTGGTGTCTTGGATCCTTCAGACCTGAGTGGTTTTACCAAACTTGGACAGTGCAAGAATCCAGGAGAGGATTCTGGTAGAGGAATCCCCACCCTCCCCTGCATCCCCCAAGTTTTGTAACAACGTTTCGTTATTTTGCTTTAGACTCTGAAGAGCTCTTTCTATTAACCTGTCCCTGTGCTGCAGTAATACTTACTTTTATCTGTGTATACAGTGGTTTCGGTTCTTCCCTTGGAGGTAACACTGTGGCACAACGTTTGGTATTGTGTGTGCTGCGGAAGTGCCAGGCAGAGGGGACAGTGAAGATCTGGAGTGCAGTAGGCACTCGGCCTCCCAGATCTGCATAGCTAGGCTCAAGGCAGACAGACTTTGGGCATCTTAAATCATTTCCTGGGCAGCGACTGATCCTCTGGTATTGCGTCAGCTGCTGCAGCCCAGGTACTTACATGGCATTGATGTCTTTTGGTCATACGTTCCTGGATATGAGAGTTCACTTGGAGTACTGGTGAAAGCATACATGTAAGGAGCAGGTACTCTTACAGGCTGCTTTAAGAGTAAATATTCAACATCTCTCTGGCAGAGTTGTCAAGTTCACCTCCAGGACCGTACCACCAGGAGCCCTATGTCTGTAAAGCAGAGGAGCGCTTTAAATCTCCGCCCATTCTTCCCCCACACCTGCTGCAGGTCATCCTGAATAAGGACACGGGCATTTCTGTGAGTACCTTAGTCTGTTTGGTACAGGATTGAGGTGGGTGTAATTGGAGGTGTGAATGGATGGAGAAAAACAGGTACAGACAGGGAATGCTCAAGGAACAGCCTTAGAATAGTTGCCACATGGGAAAATTCCTTGTCACATTCAGTCCAGATGGATCCATCTGAAACAACTTGATTTTTCTACTTGATTCTTTTCAAAATCATAGAGAACTGGACTGTTGGTTTACACCCAGAAATCCTAGTCTTTGCACTGCAAGATTTAAAATATAAGAAGTAATGGAGATCTGGTTCATGATGGCAGTGGGGATGCAGAGTTTTGTGCTGGAGGGATTTTGGATTATTCTGAAACTTTGTCTGTGTTTGTTGGTGGGTTGTGTGTGCGAAGCAGGATGATGTACTTGCGCACGCAGCTCGTTGCAGATGGTGTTTATCACCCATGAGCTCTGAGAAGTAAACTGTGAGTTCTGCTATTTTCACACTGTCTCGCTTTCTCTTTTTCCAGTGTGATCCCGCTTTACTTCCTGAACCCAACCATGTCATGCTGAACCACCTCTATGCACTTTCTATCAAGGTGAGAGGCCAGGGCATGTATTTCACGCTTGCAGCTTTTAGATAACCATGTGATGTGCTCACTTGTTTTCCATCTCCTGTAGGATGGAGTGATGGTGCTTAGTGCTACACATCGGTACAAGAAGAAATACGTCACCACGTTGCTGTACAAGCCAATATGAACATCACAGGAGTTTGTGACCAAGTGTTCTGGGCCAGTGCAGTCTCAGAAAAAAAAAATGCTTCTCTTAACCAAATGTATTCCTGCTCTGTGCTGTAGCAAACGAACTCTGACTTCATATTGTTTCTGAGACTTCCAGGGTCTCCTATATTTGCCTTATTTTCCCACTCCCACCTTGGAAGTTCTTGGAAACGGCAGCTTCGTGTCAGCTAGACTGATGGCAAAGGTGTCCGTGCCCACTGTCAGCTCAGTTAGGAAAAACACTGATTCAATAAGGCTGAAAAATGCGAGGGCAACAAAACAGATTAAGGACCTTCAGTGAGCTATAAGAAAGAGGTGAGGCTGTAAGAAAGAAAGAAGCCAGGAGGAGGTCAGGATTCTTGTGGAATCTTATCTGAGCTCAACATTCAGCAAAAGCAAACCCATTCCTGCTTTCATAACTTCTGCGCATCAAAGCCACAATTATTTCAGTAGCAAGTTCCAAACTTGCATGGCTGAAATGAGTGTGAATCGTGACGGTTGTTTTGTAGCGGCCTTTCCAGGCAGAATCATTGACACAATCACCTACAGGCTCATTTTCATTTTACAGTAGATTGGAGTGCTCTGTTTCTACTGTGAATTGCTCTGTAGTTTTTCTCTTCGTGAGAACTGAAATATAACTTTTTCCCCTGTGGAATTTCTGGTAAAGAAAGATGTTTCTAATGGCTGGGTTTTTCTGTAAATGATGAATGTGTCCTGCAGCAATCTGCTTTTTGCAGCCAATTTCCTGTGCTGCCACTGATGATAACTTCTCTGGGCTGGGGCAGGAAGCTGTAAGGATATCAGTAGGGTCAGCTTAGGGAGGGGTTCCTCAGTCGCAGCCTCCGTCAGCGGACTCAAAGGTGACCGTAAGTTATCTGTATCCCAGTGGCCAAAATGGCCCCTGGGTGTGCAGCAGCATCACGAGCAGTTGCTCTCGGTGAGCCGTGGCCTTGTGCTGGATAGAGCAGCACTGCAGGCCGTGCCCAGAGCTAGAGCCAGGCTGCAGGTATGAAATCCCTGGTGCTTCCAAAGCCAGGGCTGTGGTGATCTCTGCAAATTTTACTCTGTTTATATTGTCTAAGTGATTCTGGTAATGCCAGGTTGCCTGTACGTGGTACTTACAGCCTGTTTTATCCCAAAATAAATGCAACGTTAATGCAAACCTGCGTGGCGTGCCTCAGGCCTGCCCTGGAGGAAGCAGCTGGGGAGGGGACCTGCTCGGTCTGTTCCTCTTCATGTTTGGTGCCTGAGTGCCAGTGCCTGTGCCAGTGATAACCGGCCCCAGTCCCACAGTGGGGAAGAGCACACTGAACAAATCCATGAGGAGCTGAGCGGGGACAAAAGCTGCAGCAGCCAGCGGTCAGGGGAACCAGGCAGAGGAAGGTGCTCTGCCCTCCTCCCCGCTGCTCACCAGCCCTGTTGCAATACTCTGAGGCGCTCAGTAGATCTGGGAAGAGTGCAATGGTTTTCTTTGAAACCTCTCTTTCTTCATTCTGTGCTATGGATATCATTTGGTATTCTGAAATACAGAATTGCTTTTGTTTTCAGCCTTGTTAGAAACAAATAAACCATTTTCAAGGAAAGCCTTGCTTTGTTACTATCCTTCCTTTATGTATTTAATTTTATTTTTGGTGGTTCACCTTCCCTGAGGTGTTGTTAGTTATAAGCTGTAACTGGCAGGTGGCAGCTGTGTGCCTTGGGGGACTGGGTACACTTTTCATCCATAGTTGCAGCCTGCGTGGCCACTTGCAGTCAGTTGGAGGAGTGTTAGTGTGTGTTTGTGATGCCAAGGTTACAGGAGGAAGAGTCCAATTATTTATTACATGCCCCAGTGATCAGATTAGAAAAAACTTGGTGTTGGCCTTAAGCCTCCCCTGGATGTTTTTGTTTAAAAAGTTTACATGTGGGAGCATGCTTTGGTAGCTACCCGTGTGACCACAGCCATTCTCTGGCCATTTTTCTGCCATTGAGAACTCTAATGCTTTCATTAAGTAACAACTTTTTTTCCTTGCAAAACAACAAAGTTTTCTGTGTGTCAAAGATGAAGAAGCAGGAACTCAGACATGGAGAGTAGAAAAGAAAGGTGAAAGAAGTTTACAAGTCTGAACAGCATTTATGGATGTGGTCTTATTAATTCTTGCTACGCTGTGTGGATTTATTCACCACCCCCCCCAGCCCCAGTTACCTACATGCATTACTCCCTTCCAGGCTTTTCATCAGTGCTGACATGATGGAAGCATAGGACAGAGCCCAACAGGCTGCAGAAAGCTGGTAATGGTTCCCTGTTGTTATCCACCTGTGCAGCTGCTAGCCATCTCGCACAGGGTAAGCAGCGTGTTTAAACCTGGCAGTGCACCATTACCTTTGCAGCCTCCTGCAAAATGCTTCGCCTGTGCCCTTCTGAAACCAGGGTGAAGGGCCCCGGGGTTTTTGACCAGGCAAGCAACCCAGCACACAGCCCTGCAAGAGTAACTCTGTGATCACCTCCACCTTGCTTTGGTTGTTTTGGGTGAGCGAGCACAGCTACCCAAAGAGCTGCTGCCAAACACGAGGGACATGTGATGGTGGCGTGGTGTTTGCTGGCACCTGTGGCTCCACCACCCCTCGCCCAGGAGCCAGCCCTGCCTCCAGGTGAGCCAGCCACCCCACATCACCTTCTCTTCAGCAAGAGCAGCTGTGGGACAGAGCCCTGGTGGGCCAGAGGGCTGGTAAAAGAGGCAGGTGGCTTTGCTCTGGGTTCTTTTCAGAGGGGAGAAGTTGTTGCTCTTATTACTTTTTTTT
>WBMW01003825.1:325490-480335 GCA_013396635.1 Penelope pileata
CAAGTTGTCTTCTGCAGGGCAGGTGACTGAATTAGATTAATCACACCACAGTCCCTCATTGTAACAGGATGAATCAAATCCCTTCAGAGGCACAAGCAGGAGCTGGAGTTATTAGCTCACTTACATTCCCCACCCACAGTTCACAGCCTGGGCTGTTATGTTTATTCTTGGCTGTTGCTAAGAGAGCACTTTTTTCCTTTAGGGTAGATGCAGAGCCTTTTGTTGCACTCACTCATTGTGGGACTCTGGAGTATTGCACTCTGTAAATAACAGGAGCTCCTGTCCCCCACACCCCCACCCCTAAATCTGAGCACAGCACGTGGTGGTCAAGCTGAAGTGTTTTGTGCGGGGTTCTTGATAATCAAAAGGCTTGATAAGTAATTTGTTTTACTCCACCAGTTTCTGGATTATTTTAGTTTTGTTACAATTCTGATCATGCATCATAGGACTGCAACAATGAGCTTTAAATAAGTATTCTTTGTGCACAGTAAAATAGAAATGAACACTGAACAAGTTAGCATTTCATCATATACATCAGATAGTAGGCACAATAGATAAATCAAGCAGCTTGGTTTTTATGTAGAGCATTTTCATGAAGAATGCCATGTAGACCAAAATGTAACAGGAGCTATTAGGAACCCTCCCACACACCCTCCAACAAGCCCTTTATTGGGGGGAAGGGGGCGGCTATGTGCACAAAACCAAAAACACTGAACAGTAGGAGGACAAATTAAGTTCCTGTAGGCAGCAGTGTGAATATTAAAAACCTCTTCCTGTGAAAGAATACCTCAGACCCTGTAAAAACTGGTTCAGTTAAAAATAGATGTATTTACATTTAAGTCTGATCTAGCAAGTTTTCCCAGCAGGTGTAAGTTAAGATGTACAGCAACTCTGCAGGTTGTACTCAATCTGAATTAGATTTGTGAACGTTTCTGTTTTTAAAAAGTTGCAGCTATTAGGCCTTGAAGCACCAGCATATTACAGCGGCGGGATGAGCAACTGTCTGTCCCCTTTGCTACCAGTGCACTGCTGGGGCAGATCCCAAACCTGTCAGTAGATCACACTACCAGTAAGATGGTATTTTTCCAGCTCAAAGATGTATGGGTCATTTAGCAGGGCCACGCTCTTTTCCCTTATACTCACAGGTGTCTTAGCTCTGCCCACGTCCCCGGTTACGGCCTTGAGGGCAGCACTCAGCTGGGGGGTGGCAGCTGGCTGCTGCTGTAGTACAGTACTTGGACAACTCCAGCTGGTTTAGTTCGTATCAACATGCTCTGCCTTTGTGAAGCCACTTACGCTACTTGTTCAGGGAATAACAACTATTAAAATGCTAAATAGTCGAGGTCAGCTCTTTGGTAAGCTTGGATGCCTATAGATTACACAGCCTCTAACGCTGGGTGCGGGATGGGGATGGCTCTGGGATACGCCGTGGAGAAGGAAGCGTTCATTTCACCATGCCAGTCAAGATAGTTATTTGTTTTATTTGGTTATTGTTCGACAACAAAGTTCAATACTTTCCAGGTGGAGCTTTGAACTGTCCCTCTAGTTCCCTCCCTTATCAATAATAAAAAGGTAATGAAGAAAATTCCTGTACTTTTAGACACCTAAGACCTCATTTACGCTTACAAGCTTCAGTTGCAATTTAAGGTTACAATTATTTCTTCATGGGAGCTAGGAGGATTAAGCTGAGGCCCCTCCAGTGTCTGAAGATGGCTGTCCACAACCACCATTAAAACAAAAAAGCTAGCGTTGAAAAACGCACAGTTTACAATAAAAAAGTAGAAACCAATTCAATTCCCTTTTTGTTACGAATATAAAGTTTCTTGTAGATATGTACAGTCCTTTGAGCTATTTCTATAGCAGGAAGCATTTCACGAACAAGACACAAGAGATAGATACACTTTCAGGACTCAGCAGGCCCATTTCTGAGGTCTCGAAGATCTTCCATGAGATGCAAAGATTTAAAGACTGATCTCAGCGACCTTTCAAAATATTCAGACCAGGAGACAAAACTTTCAGCAAGTTTCCTGCCATATAATCTGATCTAAAATAACCCAACAGACAAGAGAACGGAACACGATATTCATGAAACTCGCCAAAGGACACTGACAAGGCATCTGACTTGTTAGGGGTTTTTAGAACAGGTTAGCACGGGCTTGCAAGGGCCTAGCAGAAGTTTAAGAGTGTGGCCAAGGGAAGATGGGATGCAGTTCTGCTCTTTCCAGTTGTAAAGAACATGGCTGTTCACTTAGAATGTTGCTATTGCAGATTCAATGGTCAAAACCTGCTTTGAAAATCGTTTGCTCTCTGCTTCGTGTTCACGGCAAAAGAGAACAGAAAGCACTAAATGGCTCGAGGTTGGATACGCGGAAGCAAAGGCGTGTCCAGGAACCGCGAAAGCTGTTCAGCGTGAGGATCCCCTCGGGCGGTGCCGGTTGCTGCTTATTGTATGACAAGCTACAGGTCACAGGGAAGGGCCAGCGGCTCTTCCCGCTGCGGAAAGTCCTGGTGGGATGGGAGCTGAGGTCTGTGGTGGCATTTCTGCATGGATCATGTTTAACGCTGAGAGGCGAACGCAAATGTGACTGTAACTCTTGTCATAGAATAAGGCTTGGTAACTCTTCTTTGCCAATTTCCAGAGTGATTAATGGTCATTTTGCAGCGTAATCTAGAGGTTTCGGTTAATTTACAAGTGAGGTACAATACACTACTCAGCAAAGCAACCTAAAAGGAGAGAGCAGCCAGTGATGGTGCAGCAGCATGCAGTGAACTGTCATGCAGAAGACCTTGATAAAGTCTTAACACCCCAGTAGCTTATAGATAATGCACTTTGTCTTGGGGTAGGGCACGTGGGATCACTTAAAGCAGGGTTCTTCCCTCCCCATTAGAGCTGCTCTAGAGCAATTTGAGTGAGAACAAAATAACTCTCAGAAGTGGCAGGTGAACAGACTAATCAAAAGTAATTTTTTTTTGTGTTCTGTAGAGAATATCTAATCACACTTTCTATTGCAAGACTCGGTCACCTCGGCCCTTCTGGTTCCAGGCCATTAGGAATTCCCAGCACATCTCAGAACTACGATCCGTTATCTGGTAAGGGGTGCTAACCACATTGAAGATCTGGGGTGGGACTCCAGTCCCATTTCATTTCCTTGATGAAGTAGTAGGGACTATAGTGAATACAAAAAGTTCATGAACTGCTTGAAAGAGTAACAGTAGTACAAAGTGCAAAAACAGGAGTGCAGGAAAGTGCAGAGAAATTAACTGAGATGCGAACAATCTTCAAAAGCGTCACATCTCCTGATGCAGAGCTAGCTTTGGCCCAGGAGTGCTGTTTTGGAACTGGGCAGCAGACATATGGAGTGCATATAACTCAGTGTATTTCCTTTTTTTTTTCCTGCAGGTCAAGATGAATAACTTTATCTAGCTGAGACTTACACTGAAGACTGGTCCCAGACCTGGCAGGGAAATAAAATGACAGTTACACGTTGCACATTTTGTTCTTACAGATGCACAGGTGGCAGAAGCAGTGCATTGCCCAACCACTGCTGAGCGGGTGCTGCATGCCTGCTTGCTTCTAGGTGGCATCACGCTTAACCCACTGACAAAGGGGAGCACCAGCGGCACGCCGATCCTAGCAGGTTCCTACATTCATTTCTCCAGACAACATCTCCCTCTCGAGTCCTCAGTAACTTGATTTCTGGTAGTAAATGCACCTTCACTTTCCCATCCGAAGGACTGTTCCACACTCAAGCTGCTTTTGCAGTCACAGAACTAGCACAGGGGAAGGGTGTTCACAGGGTCGGTGTTTTGACAGGAGTGGGGTGGGATTTGATTTGCTCTTTCTTTACAGTACCACTAGCCCTTCTGAAGCCCACCCCTTGTCATGAGACTAGAGAAGCTCTCCCAGCTCCTGACTTACCTTGTTGACTTGAGCAAGAGGAGTCCTGGCACCACTCACAGGCATTCGTCCTCTGCTGCTTTCGTCGAACAGTCTTCCAGGGGACCTTTCTCTGCGGGTGCTCAGAAGCCGGCCTGGAGATTTCTCCCTCTCCAGCGGTCGCCCAGGTGACTTGTCCCTGCGCAGCTCTGTCCTTCCCTCGCGGTACCGATGGGGTGTGCTTGGTTCTCGAGGGTGGCTGGGACCTTCCGGTGGCCCTGGGCTTGACGCTACCCGCTTGGTTATGTGCTCGTTGTATGTGGGCGGACCTCTCTTGTTAGGGCTGCTGTCATTCAAAAATAATGGACGCGAAGAGCTGAGCGACAAAAGCCTCATGTTACATTTTCTTTTAGCAAAAATGTAACTTCCCCCAAACATCTAGCAGAGTTTACCTGAAAAATCAGACCTCCCTGAGCCAGCCTGCAAAGGGCAGAGATCGCTCCATGAGGCTCAGGCCAGGTTAAGGTGAGCTAACAAGCCTCAATTTTTCAGTGCACAGTAGCACCCTGAACCACAGTGTTTATGCAGTATGACCGCTCTGCTGAGCGCTGCCTCCTTAAGACACAAATGCTCTTTTAAGAGGAAGAGGGCTCTTGATATAGAGTTTCTTACCGACTGTTTAGTGTCACACCAATATCATCTAAGCTCACCCAGTGTTGAGGTCACAGTGTTATCAACATAAAACAGCTGAAGAGCACAAAACATCCTTTTCTTGTGTTTGTGGAAGAGGTTACCCACATACTCCTACAGAGCTGATGTTTCTCAATACTCTGGATTTTAAAACATGAGTGACTCTACTCTTTCCAGCATTACAATAACTGGCTAACATCAGCCTCTGTCTATCTCCAAGAATTGAATGAGGGCAACAAACAACATTTAGGGGAAAAAAGACACCTGGAGTGAGTTTGCTTACGTAAAAGGACCATAACACACTGACTTCCTCATACCTGCGTGTAGCAGAAGATCCTCTGTGGTGCTCATTGTTGGTCTCCTTCACCAGATTGCCCTTGCAGCAAATCACCCTCAGTTTGTCTTGGTAGGAGGAGGCCAAGTAGATCGCTCCAGATGAAATTGCAGGCCCTAGGTAGCGTGGATTTGGTATCTCCAAGTGGGCTCGTGCAGGAGTGCTGGGTAAAATTGCAGGAAGAAGTGTTTATAATGACAACACTGCACGTTTTCCTGGGAAGTACACATATTCTTGTGGCACATGCTGTTCTAAGTAATGAAGAGGGAACAACTTACCCTAGAGAAGCTCGTGCCTGAATCTCTATCACTTCAAGGGAATTGAAGTGGGTCACAAACAGATAGGGTTCCCTGTAGGCTGAAGGAACATCACAGAGGCAGGAAAAATACAATATAGAATTCTCTGTTAGAAATGTATTAAAAGCACCAGTGAACACTACAGAACCCTGCAGCCCACTGGGAAAAACTAGGAAAAGTAGATATTCTGTAATGTCTTGTTACAGACAATGTTACTAAGCAGAGAGATGCAAGCTTTGAGAATTGCTGCTATGAAACTGCCTTCATCCCAAGAATTTCACTAACTGAAGTAATATGAATAAGGCATAAAAGTGGGCTATTAGCTGAACAAAATCAGTGCGAAAGGCCTGAAGGATCCACACAAGTGAAATGTTCTTGACTATTTCAGAAATTTCCAAGCATCATTAAAAATTCCACTAGCAGTTCGGCCACCACCAAACTAGGAACATGAAGGAAATGCGTCACTTTGGGTTAGTTTTTCCTCAACTGTTTACACCTCAAGAGGTCTGCCATTTAGATTTAGAAGGATCTTAAATCATGTGAAAATTTCCATAGCTTCTGGGAGAATTGGGTGAGGGAAGGGAAATGGAACTGCTGAGAGTGAAGAATCCCTTTCCTGCAAGAGTGTTTCCTCCATTCAGTCATGTCCATAACCCCAGTGACCGTCCCTGTACACCTACCAAAAGCCAAGGGCAAGCGATTCCATTTCAGGTCGTCTGTCCTACTGCGTCTTCCATAGGAATCCACAAAAACACCAAACTCTGCAAGAGAAGTCATGTCGGGTCATGAGTGCGTGCCTGGATTTTATGTATGTATTCTCAAAGAGACAAAGGATACTGCCTCTGAGATTTTTCTCAGTGAGAAGGTGGTCACAAACTTGTAAGTCCCACAGTCTTCTGCCACTGCATTCTAGATTTAGGAGCACTTGCAGTACTGAAAGGTACTTAAGTTCTAGGTCTCTTTATACCAGTTAAGGTAAGGTTATTATTTCACCTGTTTCTACAGCTGGGACCACTACAAGCCTCCTACTGTAACTCACTCAGAACTACTGCCAGTGGGCTTTTGAAGACTTCCTGTGCATTTCCATGACACTGTCCTAACGGGCCAATAAAAGCAGCCATATAAGAAATAACACAGAGACATTTAAAGTCTCATCCACCTGTATGGAAACCGGACAAGAATGCCCAAGTTTGAAGACCCCTTAATGTTTTATCAGGATAATCCAACACCTGTGCGTATTTCACATCGACTACAACCCCTTCCCTTTGGGCACAGAAGAATGCCTCTGGTAACTGATCTCTGGGCTCAGAGAACTTTTAAGCCAGAAGCAAGGTGACCAGAAGAGTGGATCAGGAATAGATATCAGCACCAATGTCCTGCGCACCTTTACTGTTTGTTAACACCACCAGCCACAATTCTTTCAGGGCTTTTAGATTCACTATTTTCATAAAAAGACTTTTTTGTTACCGAGCCCTAGAAAGTCAACTCTGTTCAGCTTCTATATCAGCAGCATCTTCTGACAGTTCCCACACCTAGAGCAGATGCAGTGCAACAACTGTACAAGCATGCAGCACACTCACCATGGAAACACAGCAGATATTCCTCCCTCTGCCCTGTTGGGTTCACCTGGATAATACTGACTGGGAAACTGTTGGTAGATGCAGCAAACACAGCAGAGGCCAAAGTGTGGTCATTTTTATCCAGAAACTCTGCAAAGAGAATGGAGAAAAACAGCCTGATCAGCACCAACTTTTCCCCCACACTCAAGCAGTACTTCTACCTCCACCACCAAAAGAATTTGTGGAGCCATTTCGTGTGCTTCTCAAAAAATGCCTCCTACCTTCCAGCGTATACTGCTTCATCTCAATTTCATAGAACTTGTTGGTTCCAATAATTATGCTGTAAGAGGTCAAATGGATGCAGCTGCAAGGCTCTGAGGTTTCAATTTCCTGGAAAAGAGGAGGAAAGTGTAGACCAATATTAGTTCCCTATAGTTGCACAGAGATTGCTTATTATGGAAGATGGTAAAAGGGCTGCTCTGAAAGAAATGCTTGCTGTTCTGTTACATTGCCCCACAACGTCAGAGGTGGGTGGTGGTGGGACGGCAGCAGAGGTGGCACCTTCCCACCCATCTCCCGCTCCATGTTGTTGCCGGGTGACAGATGGCAGCAGAGGGGCACTCTGACCCAATGGCATCTGACATGGGAGTGTGGATGGAACAAAGGGGTGGCGCTGAATTCCTCCACGTGGAAAAAATGGCACCCATTGACATTCGTTGACGCTGCTGAATGTTTATGGAGACTGAGCAGTGGATGTGAGCACAGTGAGGGGTGGGGGTGCGTTTCAGCAGGGGTGACAGTGGAGCACCCCCACTGGTGCAGATTTTTAATGAGCACAGCATGCAGTCACTTGTTCTTCATCGGTGAGAATGCAGAGCTACATTGAAAAATAGTGTTTTGTAGCTGAGAATTTGCTCTATCCAATAGTGTTATTGTGCTCTTTGTATGTGTTGTAGTTTCCATGGAAATGCTTTTCAGA
Source organism: Penelope pileata (assembly GCA_013396635.1). Classification (NCBI taxonomy): domain Eukaryota; kingdom Metazoa; phylum Chordata; class Aves; order Galliformes; family Cracidae; genus Penelope; species Penelope pileata. The sequence continues at coordinate 333,226 of WBMW01003825.1, forward strand.
ACCACACGTGAAAGAACAAAGCAATGCGTGCACCAGTACCAGTGGTGCAGGCAGATGTGGTTCCATTCACCGGAGGTACACGCACAGCTGGGTGAGATCTGTGTCTTACTGCCTTGTTTGCTGGATCTATCAGCTGCCCATCCTATGTGATGGGATAATACCAAATTAACTTTGATCTTCATTGGAACAGTATACAAATTCTTTAATTGCAAAGAAGAGAGAAGTAATTTGTTGAGGATTTCTCCAAAGACAGCCGAGGTGAGGGAACACTGCTGGGTAACTAAGAAAGGCTTTCTTGGGTAAATAAGCTAGGGCATGAGAACAGATGGGTCCAGTCTCCCAAAAATCCCAATTCTGTTTTCTCTCTCTCAAAATATGCCAACCCTCATTATAGGAAGTTGCTGTCTGCTCTCACGTTATTCCCTGCACACAGCAATTTGCTATCGCTTTAGCTGGCAAACAAATGTTCTCATGCATACAAAAAAAAAGTTTAAGATGTGTGCTCCAGAGCAAAGCAAAGTCTTAGTGCAGTGTACGAATCACCTTGGCTACTGAAGGGAATCACTCAGCTTACCTTTCTGATACAGAACTTGCTCAAGCTCTCATTGTATCGCAGAACAACCACTTTATTGGGCATGGCTGCACAGATGCAAAGACCATTCTCAACCTGCAAAGGAGATTACAGCCATCATTCAGAGTGGTAATAGAGTAAATTCTAATGCTGAGCATGTGGAACAGATCCAAGCACCTCTCAACACAAAAGAAAGTTTGCAGAGATAAGCAATACATTTTTAGCAGGGTACTTACTGCAAAGTAGTGGAATGATGACAAGCCTCTTCACGTTCTCAGAAGAGAATATAAACTTGAACTGCTTCTATGATTTCTTTTACACTTAGAACAAATTTGAAGCTTTTCATTAAAAGGAATAAGAAACTGACACAGGTGAGGTTTCATTTTAAACCCCTCACGCTTTTGTCTTAAACATCACTTTGAACTGAACGATGTTCCATTTGTTATCAAAGTAGTCTTCAGAATTAATTGTTAATGAGAATTCTCACTGTGGCTAAGCGTGCTGTACTGATGCTGGTAATTCAGGATCACATAAAGACCAAATGTTACCAACTGACACAAGCACATAAGTAAATTTGCTAGCCTGGAAACTGTTACATGACATTCAAGAAAAACAGTGGATGGAATTCACTAACAATAAATCTTATAACTGTCTCTTCACAGTTGGCTTTAGTTCTACTATGCTTAGATGTATTTCTTAAGATAGAGCAGTTTAGGCTATACGATCCTGTCATCCCCACTGAATTTATTTGTATTTGTAGATTTTCCGTACTGTCTCCAGCACAGTCTCTTTTTTCCACCTGTACTCTTCTATTTGAAGATTTTAAACGAGAATATAGACCTTGGATTTGTTGCCAGTGAAATGAAGACACTGCTTTGATTGATATTAAACTCAGCAGAAGCTAAAGGGTGCTCTGGGAGCAGGAAGCAGCTGTAGCCTACCTTGCCAGCAGCAAAAAGGTGACATCCTTTGACAGCCTCAAAAACGTTTGGTGAGATATCAGGCTGGGCTGGGAGGTGAGACTGGGCTAGAGATTGCTTCACTTTTTTGACATCAACAAGACACAGAGCTCTTTCTTCTCCTGTGGACAAAAATGGTTACATTTTGTCAAGGGAAAACTCCTTGTTCTGTACAAGCCTGTTCTGTTACCTAAGCAGCAGCTTATCCTTACAGGCTGTTACTGTGGAAACAATCACAATGTACCATGTAGAATTCATTTCATAATATTCCTATTAAAAGTGAATCAGAAAACTTAACAAAAAAGTCCCACCACACAACAGGGGAGAAATCCCCTGGGAGAACAGATATTCTCTCTGTGGACTGTTAGTGTTGCTAAGGTCTAGTCATTAATGGTTGCCTCATCAGTACACTACCCAAAATTATCCAGGAAGTTTTCCTCTACCCTTCAGAATTTCTTAAAGGGAAAGGTGCACTAACTTTTCTGTGCCAACATCACTGGCAATGGGTCTCCAAGTGCTCCCATAAACAGTATTACAGACCAAGTCTGATTCCTCTCACTTTCTTGCATGCTAAAGTTTAACTAAGCCTTCATTTAAGAGAAAACATCAGACAATACTGTGTCAACCACAGTTCCTGATGATACACTGACTTGAAAATGAAAATAAAATCCTGTAATTAATCTAAAGGAAAGTCTGGGCCTTTGGTACCCGTATGGCAGCAAGCTTCTTGCTAGCAACACAAAGCAACAAGCACAAGGTTACTGCAGGACACATGGAAACACACAGTCCCCTACCTGCTATCATGAGTAGCTTCTCCAGATCCTTGATGAGGTGAATTTGGAAGACAGCACCCACTCCTGGGATGTGCGTTAAGGAATTCTTTAATACATTCAGGGCATAGAGACCTTCCTCTGCACCCACCAGTACAACCTGTAGTGACAGCAGAAAAGAAATAGCACTGCATGAGGAGAACAAGGGATGTTCCAATAGCAAGGTGGGATTAGTGTTTACCAGAAGAGGCAGTGAAAAATAAAAATAAAAAAAAATCAAACCAATAACCAAGTATATAATTACACATGTTACTGGGTACAGTTTTCATGAATCCAATATTCCGTAAGGTTCAACTGACCATTGTCATTACCTGGTCACTGAAGGGCATTGTGCAATTTATATCCAAACGGTCCTCACCCTCTAGCTTCAGCAGGGAGTTCCCAAGCAATTTCTGGAAATGACAAAGAATTTTTTTGTTCTTGTTAAGCTTTCTCTTTCTCTATTTATATTTTAACAATGTAAAATCATAATTTCAGATGGGATAGAAGTTCAGCACTTTTCTGATAAAGCTAAAAGTTGCAGAGATCCCTCCTACAAAAAAAACAGTAAACTTTCATCTACCTGAAATACAGTCAAACTGATCAGAACTAATCTAAACTCAGACAGAACTTACGGTTATCCCTGTAATTTCCAATTCCCTCAATCTCCTGCAATGGAGCATTGATTTTTATTTTTTTTTTCCTAGAACGATAAAAGAAGTCCAAATGCCAGTGAGAGCAAATACTTTCTCAGAGACAAAAGAAATGTTAGCATGAGAGATGACTCCCTCCTAGTCAGATATTCACTACCTCCAGAGCTAACATTGTAATATGGAATGCCATAAAGTCTTCCTTTATCAGGAAATAGAGTTATCAGAACAGCAATGATAAAAAAAAAAAAAAAAAAAAGGCTATCCAAATTCAAAATACCTCAATTTGACCTTTTATTGTTATCAGAAATAAAGCTAAAAGCAAAAAACAAACACATGCCTCCCCAGTAAGAAACCAAAAGACCCCAACTCTTTACGAACAGGAGAGGAAAGAGCTCTTTGTTTTTCTTCCCTTCTTTTAAGGCTTGCTCACTCCACGTGGTACATTATAAGATTAGATTTAAACCATGTTCTAACTGCTCTCTCTTCCCTTTCTGTTTGCTGGAATTACAGAGATATAATTTTGGAATCCTCTTATACTCCCAAGTCTAAAGGAGGGTATTGTAGTGTTAAGGAGCAGTCTCACAATGGACTTGTTCCTGGTACTCAGATTGTAGGTCTTGAGGCAGAAATAACAACTTACCTTCAGTTAAGCCCCAGTATGCCAAATACCAAAAAAATTATTTTTCAAAACTCTGCTCCCTCCCAGAATATTTATTATTAAATGAAACTTTTATACTCACAGCATCAGCCTCAGCTTTTTCTCTGGAAACTCTCCCACCTGCCACTATTGATTCCAGTGCTGTGACCCAGCGCTGTTTGTCAGGGAAGCTGGGTGCTAACAGGTAGAGTGTTCTACCAGGCCAGCAAGTGGTGTGTGGATGAGACTCCAATTTTAGGATATATGGCACATCTGAGATGTTGTATAGATAGAATAAGACTTAGATTAGTTTTTGGTATATTGTCAGTGGACTTAAATCAACACCTTTCAGGGTCATTGGAGAGAAATTGTATTTACCATGATGTATTACCACAGCAATCTATACATAGGTTTCTCCTTTTACAGGTCTCGCACAGGCTAGCCTCCTAAAACTAAATATTAGGCTAGATGTATACAATCCATACATACAATGCTGTCTCTAAGAAACAAGAATCATTTCTTGTCTTTTATTCAAAAGGAAAAGAATTAACATTATGGGAAAAAAGTACAAAAACAGCCACTCAACTAAAGTTTTCCCTGTACTGTTCAAGAAAAATCTGTAAAAATTGGTTGTGGAAACCTTTGTTTTTAACAGTCTGTATCCTTTAATGTTGAAATCAAGACATACATAATCTTTTCAACAGTTCTATTCAATACATACAAATTAAAACATTAACATTTTTTAATAATAAGTGACTGTATACATCCCACAGTGTTTCTAAGTTAATAATTTTCTGGTTAGAGCACAATGATGACATGAATTACAGAACTTCACACTTCATAGCGAGTATTGAGCAAAGAAATGTAAAGTAAACCAAGTATGCTACTTTTAAGTATGCTACAAAATACTGATATTGACTTCCATTTGGCTTGATGATTATCTTATTCACAGTTCAACCATGACAGAAGCAAACACCTGTGTGTAACCAAATCTAGATGACTGACCTATTCACCTAATTCAGAGAGAGGTGACCTCAAAATTTCACAGTTACAGAATGAAAGTTTAAAGGGAGAAAAATCTTTTCAGCCAAACAGAATACCAACTGACATCAAATCAGATGAAATCCATTTGACCTCATCTACATTGATTCTCACCTGTCTTTGCTGTATTGGTAAGTTCAGTAGCTCCTACAGCTCCATGAACAGTTACATCACCATCAGGAAGGCAGAGCTCAAATTCATCCAGAGGCCTCTGTCCAGCTGCAGAGAGAATGGGGAGATGGGTTAAGAAAGGGGAACAAACAAACAGTGAGAAAATAACGGTGACAGCAAAATGGATACACACTGGATATTTTACAGCTGGATTGTGATAACATACCAGCTAATAAAACCATTAAGGACCTAAAAAATCAACAACGTTGCCTTATTACAGAACATTTAGCTAAATTAGGTATGGCCACAGCAAACAATCTTTAGGCCTTGTTCTTCCTAGAAATGCTAAGTTACCTTCTCTTGCTTCTGCATCATAAATGAGCACTTTTGTTCCTTCCAGGACAATATACTTCCTGTCCCAGCCCTGTTGCCCACGTTTATTATTCCTGAAGAAAATAAGCACAAACCCACGTTGGATTTTCTACTTGGATTATGAACAAAACAAGCATGCAAATTGTAGAATGAGATTTTAGTGGCAGTAAGAAATTGTAACAGGCATATCCAATTATCACATCATCAGAGCCAGGATAACGTACGGAACTGTTCCAAACGTTTCAGCACCTGATATGGCATCAAGATTCACGTTTATACCTTGGCACTTTCATCCAGCCTTCCAGACGTAGACTGCTGCTTGGCTCCTTCAGCTGCAGACCAGGAGAATTCATTTTATCCCGGCAGAATGCTTCAGAGAAATGCGTGGCATATTCTGCTGGCAGTCCACAAGTAGCTGGCAAGCAAGTTGAGCATTTTGGGTGACACATCACCTGGCATTCTGACAAAATGATAGAGAAAAACTTAGGTATAATGAAAAAAAAAAAAAACCAGTTGCTCCAACTCCTAATGCACAAATCCCAGTTTTTATAAGAATCTCCTTCTATTCTACATGAAATGTTTCCTAAAGCAGAATGTTTGAACCAAGAAATTTCAATCTTCATGCTTGGTCATTGATTCAACTTTCACTGAAAAGCTCTTCTGGACAGCTGATGCTTCATTCTCGTTGTGTTACACTCCGTGCATGCACTGTGCTCTTACCAAGACATTTAGAGGCTTGCCGTCCAAAGTGCACAGTATCCAGACACACTGCACATTTGGTTGCTCTCATATTTAGCCCCACATTAAAACGATGTGGGATGTTATGATGCATTCGCTCTTTCAGGCGCCGACTGTACTCTGCAAGGGACAAAATCTATTCTCAGGATGCAAATTGTAACAGGGATGAAAATTACAGTAGGTTTTGGCATTTTAAAGACCAGGCAATTAAAAGTGACAGCATGTCTCTATCCCTGATGAACACAGACACTGCCTATTTTCCTTTGCAACCTGCAAATCTTAAGCTACATGACCTTACACAGATGCACAGAAAGTGCCACCTGAAAACAGACCGTAGAGCTGGAATTGCTAATGTGGTGCAGCAAGATTATGCCAATCAATCCAACCAAATTTCAAGTCTGCACTGAACTGCAGCTCTTACAACATGCTGGACTAATCAGTTCTGTTTATAGGTAATAAACCCTTCGGCACCTACACTGCTGTAATCAGTACACAGCAGGACTTTTCCTACAGCCTTCACAGTAGCCATCAGTGTCAGCGTATCTTAAAGCATACCTGAATCTGCTACTGGTTCTATTTTGTATTTTTGGTTGTTAATGAACAAAGTTAATCCTTCAAGGCATGTTCTCTAGCTGATAAATATGATTCTCTACCCTGACCACGATCTGCCACTGGGGATATCCTCGTCTGCCAACGTTACCCATCCGTACAGCACCCTGTGCTTCCCCAGCTACCTGTGATGGCAAGACCAATTTGTGCCTTTGGCTTTTCCCATCTTTTCCCATCTCCGACTGAAGACTGCAGGTTTTAGTTCAAAGTCCCTGGGTTTGACACTCACTCTTGAGTACGGGTTAACTAAGAATAAAAGAGCAGAACCCTTAATCCATTCACTTTTTCGGATGACCCTCTCCCCTCCACTCTCAAAGATACACAAGGGCAACACAGGTACACATGACCTTAGCCAAAAGGCCAAGAAGAGATATCCCCTTTTCTAGTTCACTGGATATCAGTATCTTTGAATTGGTATCTTCCTTTTGTGCCTAACTAAGGTCTTCTCCTATAATCAAAAACCTTGATCAAACTTTTCTACTCAGCAGAAGAAATCTGCAGCTTAGACAAGTAAAAACCTTAACTGCCAAGGAAACAACCATCAATCTTTTTGAGTGATGCAGGAAATAGTACAGAAGACAAACTCCTCTGAAAAATGTGCTTTTAAAGCAAACCATACTAATAACAGCTTTATTGGTGAAATTTTCAGCAATAAAAGATACAACTCAAATAGAGAATTTTAAAACAGAAACGAAAGCAAAGCTTATCACCTGATATCCCTACCATTAAAAAAATCTTTTTAAAATTCAAGAGAGAGTGAGAAAGATCACATAGAAATAGTAGGAAAAGTGTGACAGAAGTTCACCAAGACCCTACCCTCTGGTGTGGAAGATTCCTTCCTGCGGCTGGAGGGCGGAGCTAGCAGGCTGATCGGGGTAGGCTGATGCTCTGGTGAGCGGACTATGGCAGACATGATGATCTGCTGCCTGGCTGTGGCTGGAGTGGATGGATGAGGGTGGTCTGAGATTTTCCGATGAGCAGCTACAGATGAGAAATACCACTCATTAACATAACCAATACGAAGCACTAGTTCATAGCAGCGGTTCTGTGTAACCATTCAATGGTTACAACTGGTGGAAAGAAAAACGTGTAGCCTTACTGCACCTTCACTGCAGTAGATAAGAATTAAACAACACGTTACTGCTATAGTGACACACAATTAGAGGCATGGTTTCAGACCAAAAACGTGCGTCGCCTCCAGATTCACCTTTTCTGTTAACTCCTACCTTCTTCACGAGCAGATCTGAGCTCAATGCGTGTTTTCTGTAGAGCCTCCTCCAGCTCAGCAGAACGAGCTTTCTCCTTCTCCAGTGCCACTTTCAGCTCATTGTATTGCAGGGGAACCTGTGTGGGTAAAGAAGGGTCCTCTTTCCGCCGACTAAACAGGCCCTAGCAACAGAAACACACAGACAACTCCTAACTCCTAGTAAGAGATGACTTAAACTAGGCAAAGTGAAACTAGCTAGTGGCAGTCCGGCCAGAGGGCCTAATGGTAACTCTGATATAAGTGAGGATGGATTTTTAGTTCATACTGGCACTGGAGAACAAACGTTGAGATAGAGATTAATTTAAAGAGGGACATACATTACCTGTTAGTACTCACACCTTGAGTTTCCAAAAGCATCTAAATAGAGGATCTCAAAATATGTGGTTAAAATTAATTTAAATTACTTAATCCAAAATGACAGAATTGCTTATGACAAAGATGTGACAAGTCACATCACCTGACTAATCAATCCTATGCTAAAAGACAATCACTCTAGATACACAATATCTTCATACACACATACATTCTTACCACTAAAGGAAAAAAAGAAAAAAAAAAAAGCATGGTTAAAGCTCTGTATTCCTACAGCCTCACTGAGGTGCAGCTACTGGGTTGGGAATAATAAAGCGCAGGAAAGGCCACGTGAAAGACATTCTGCCTAGTAAAGCTTGTGCTTAATGACTTGGGATGCTTAGATGACACATTTGTGTTACACATAAAAGAAGATAAAACAGAATATTTTGAAAACACAGCACATAGCTAATCACAAAGCCATCATTTAATTCTATGACTCTCAAGCCCCTTTCACCCACCTTTTTCTTTTTCGCTGGTTGGTCCATCTTTGCCTGCAGGAAATCAATGAGTTTGGTTTGCTGAGAAATAGTGCCCTCCATTTTCACTTTTTCATGGGAATAGAGAACCTGTGAACCACACAGATATGTAAGAAATTTCATCTTAATAGCAGAAAGAAACAAACAACTCAACAGCAGAACAAAGCTAAAAATACTGGATTAGGAATGTGTTGCATCCCAAAAATGAGGAGCACAGAGTCCTGCCCACTTCATCCTCACCTGAATGTTTTCCAGCTGATATTCCAGATCACTTCTTTCAGTCTTCAGAAGATCTGCTCGATCTAGAGCCTCCTGCAGTCCTTGAGTGAGGCGGAAGATGTGGTTCTTTTGCAGATCCATTTGCTGCTGCAGCTTTGCTTGCTGTTAATAGCAAAACAAAGCAAGCGTTTTTGGTTTTGTTTTTTTTTTAAAAAAGAAGCTATTACATGTTATTATTCTTTGTAAAGTACGCATCACTGCACAACTTCAAGCTTCTTTAAAAGCTAAAAAACTACAATATTCCAGCAATTTCCCTTCCCTTCAGAATGCATTGTGACCAAAGTAGTATCTCTATGTAGTACATTGACATGAACTCATACCAACACCAAGAGCTGTAAGTGCCCTGTCCAACTTGTAACCACCCTTCCCCTGAAATCCTCCTCTACAAACTCTTCCCCCATTACCCAGGTTTTGGCCCTCATTCAGAGACTAACAGATATGGTGCAGTAGCGTAACCATGGATCAGACATCTGTGAACTCAGCTAAATTATGAAAAAAAGAGCTGTGAGAAGCCTCACGTGTGGTCTCCACCCACGCACCCTCAGCATACTGGCTCCAGAGCTGTTTATAAGCTATGGTCCTTGCCGTTGGTCTGGAGTAGGAATGATGTGTTGGGGCATGAGCATTGCCTTGCAGATGTGACCTAGGATGTGCCTAGTCATCACAGGCTTCTCTCATGATCACTGGGGCACTGGCTGAACCCAGTCACTACCACCAGGCCTGCTTTGCTCTTCTTGTTCAGGTACTGTGGGACTGTGCACACTGGCTGCAAAGTTCCTGTTGCTGCCAGCCTTGCTGTCAACTCTTGGCTCCCAGCTCACCTCCTCTTGCACAGCAGTTCACTTTTACAGTTCCCTGGTGTGGCCAAACATTCTGCAAAATTTTACCATCTTCACTAATTCTGCAGTTACATATGAGAAGGACGGATGTGTAATACTGCTATTCACACAACTTTCTCCAGTCCTCCCCACAACGTGGAACCTTATTCTGAAGTTATAATTTGAATGTACAAGGTTACCTCCTCCAGAAGCCTCTGCTTGAGCTCCCTTTCTGTCTCAAGCTTCTGTTGTAAACTGCGTGCATTCATCTCCAACATAGCATGCTTCTTCTCCAGGTCATTGAGCTAAGCAGGTGATCAGGGCAGATAAAACAGTACAGATAAATGATCAGGACAACATAAAACAGTAGTGTTCCACAAACTTAAAATTCAACCTCACCAAGCACACATAAAAGAAAAATGATACAATTATCCTTTACTGACTATAAAGGGTTGAGGGGAAACCAGTTTGGTATGCCATTGCTCAAATGTAGACATCAAGTTATTGACAGAACTCAATGTACACTCCTGGCATCGCAGGCTGCCTTTTCCTCCAGTCTTTCTCAAAATAGACATAAGTACAGATTGTGAGATGAGTGGCTAGAGAGCAGCCCTGCAGAAAAGGATCTGGGAGTGCTGGTTCACAGTAAGCTCCATATGAGCCAGCAGCGTGCCCTGGAGCCAAGACAGTAGATTGTGTTTTGAGGTCCATTAAACACAGCACAGCCAGCTGTCAAAAGAGATGATCATCCCACTACATGGGATGCTTTGGTGCAGCCTCATCTTGAGTATTGTGTGCAGATCTAGGCTCTGCACAACATTAAAAGGATATCAAGATACTTGAATGCGTCCAAAGGAGAGCAACAAAGCTGGTAAAATGGCTAGAAGGTAAGTCCTGTGAGGAGAAGCTAAGGACACTTGGGCTGTCTAGTGTGGAGAGAAGGTGGCAAAAAAGTGACTTCATTGCTCTCTACAGCTTTCAGAGGAAGAAATAGAGAAAGAGGTGCCAGTCTCTTCTCCCTGCTGTCTGATGACAAGTTGCATGGGAACGCATCTTGGAAGGCCAACGGTATCAAGACCACAATTCTAAAAGTAACATCTCTATAAAAGAAGTATCTCAGCTACTAATTAAAGTGTAGGATTGAAAGTTGCTTACCTTATCAGAAAGGCTCTCAGCTTTGAGTTTTTGTTCCTTCAGTGCTTGCTGGAGGGCTAGAATCTCTGCCTTGTGTTCTTTGACAGCTAGTTCTACCACCTGGCGAGATTCAGTAATACGCTGATCTGCTCGCACTCTGCATCAAAGTGGAAAATAATGTTACCTAACTAACTCCTTTCTGGGTTTGACCTCTTCCTAGTGTGCAGTGGCATCAATAACTTTCAGAGGTTTGCCTCAAATTCAAGATGTTACTTTATAAAGCCTGACTGTTTGTTGCAACACTTCTATTATATAACTCTGTTCCGGCCCCTTTTAGAAAAGCAGCCTGAAAATTTCTAGACCCCATGGTAACAGTTTGGAGCAAAGACTAATTTTCCATACAATAAAGTAAAAGAAAAAAAACACAACTTTTATACATTTCAGTGATAAGTACCGCTCCTCTTGAATCTTGCAAAGAAACAAAAGGAACAATATTGCTGGTGAATGACTATTAACTAATACACCATTTTTAGAACTACTTCACAAGAATTTATATTTAGTTCCAACTCCCATATCCTATTCTAAGTATAGTTTTTATACTAGCTTCTATAGAGCATTTTCACACGAGTCAAAAAAAGGGAGGAGGGGACAAAAGACCTGCTCTGTTTCTCAGTATCCAGCATCCTCTGCAACTCTCTGACACGACATTCAAACTGAGACTTCTCATCCCCTAGAACATTTCTCCATGCTTCCCACTGACGCTCTTTCTCCAGGAGTTCATCATTCAGGGCCTCCAAGTCCATTACTTGCTCTTCCAGCATTGTACATGTTGTCTTCAAGGCCTCCATAGTCTAAAAATAAATCCTCCTATCAATTCTCACATCCCACATCAAGCGTGCACTTTAAGCTTCAGCCTTACCATTTAACTTACAGTACATGTAAATTGGCAGCAAACATAAGCTGGTAAATCACAACTCATTTATTTCAAGGCTTCCATATATTCACTTGTGATTAACTTTAATGTCAGTTCTATCTCATTATGAAGATTTTGAAATTGCCAGGGTCACAAAATTAAATAATTCTCAATCATGATGCCTTCAGACTGCTACATCTTTAAATAAAATTGACTAAAAATACAAAGGGAAATAAAAATTTCCATGTTTTCAAGTACTTGGGGAAGAAAGACTTAAACAATAATTAGTTGAATTGCCCGTAAAGCATGTTCATTCCCTGCAGGCTTCCAGATTTAAAAGAATTTTTTAGCCTTTCAGATAATCACCACCTAGCTATAGTGAAAAGACTGTGATCCAAACTTATAAAGCCTTACTTGTTTCTGACTGGTGAGCTGCATCTCTCGCTCAGTGATCTCTCGACGGAGATGGTCAACTTCGCTCCGCAACTGGACAACCTCGTCATTGGCCCCTGAGGCCTCATCGAGTTGCTTGGACAAGAAGAAATTCTGGTTGTTCAGTTCTGCGTTGTCTTCACTGAGCTGGTTCAGCTGTTCTTCCAAATCTGTAATCACCTAGAAAGAAAAATAAATTAGATTACATGTCAGCGAGCACAGCTTTTTTTTGGAAAAAAGTGTTCTCCTCTCACAGACAATGATTATTGCCAAGCAAGCACACCACCTGGCTTTTTTTTTTTTTTCCCTTTTCAAATTTATACATAAGCAATATTAGAATGGCAGATTTTATTCATGGTAGTGTACTTAGATTAGCAGTAGAATTTTCTTTCTTACAGAAAATGCCTTGAATTTTTTAAAAATTTGGTTTGGAGTACAAACATTCTGCAATGCAACTTATTATCTGCGAGAGAACTGCCATACTTAAGGCACTGTGTTGGGATTCAGAAGTCCTGGTTGCATTCTCAGATCTGCTGCTGACTCACAGTGTGCTTTTGCCAAACCACTTCATCTTTTTTTGCCTCAATTTCCCCTTAAGTGAAACGAGGCTAACACTTCTCACGGAGACTTTTGGAGTGTGATATTTAAGAAAACTGAATAAGAAGTGAATCTTCTTAGCAATTGTTTAGATTGCTGTAAGTAGCATTGTATGTAGTCAGAAAAAGAAAAGTTGAGAAATATACTTTATCAAAGTAACATCAGCATAGGACATATGAAGAAAGAAAAAAAAGTGGCAGCACAACAGACTACTAGAAAATTAGTGAAAAGCAAGAATTCAACAAGCACAATAGCTTTGCCTTTAATGAAGTGAAATCATTCCTTTGTTAAATCAGAATAGCATTATACTCTAATGCTTTAAACCACATTCCCCTTCAAGTTAAAGAAAAACAGGAATAATAGTGGGGCCTTTTCATATTCCTTTTTAATTTTTATGAATGAAAGGCCATCAGCACTGGGTGGATGAATACCTGTACCTCCTCCTAACTGAAACAGTGTCATCACAACAGAAGAGAAGGGATCCTCGGAATAATCTTGAAAGTAGATTAATAACAAGAATTTCAGAAACTAGGGAAGTTCTATACAATTTGCCTAGATGTCAAAGAAAAGCGGATAACACACTTCATTAAATGGGAAAAATTAATATCTCAGAACACAGTTGGCCATAGATTCTAATTTAAATGTTCCAATTTCCTACACAAGCCAAGCACTTAAATATATAAAGCAGTAAGGCATAGCACACATCTCTCTTCTCAGCTATCTGGAAAGCTGACAACCACTTCTCTTTGAAGAATCTCTAACGCATATATTGGCTGCCTTTTACCATGCCTCTCCTAGATCTAAATTAAAAGTATTTGATTCTTAAACTGTTGGCAGAAAAAGTCCTACTGCCATTACTCCTTGCTGGGTGAAGGAGAGATTCCTGCTACCCATCTGTTTTGGGTCCAACCAAAGTGATTCACCCTCTAAAACACAACACTGCCAACGGGAATCTGATCATGTGGTCATTCCTTGAGTACTCTTGGTGCCCTGTTCAAAATACGCATTTCATTCTGTACTGTATGTGTCAAGTTTTCAAAGAATCCAGACTGTATCATAAGGATATCTTAGTGCCAAATTGTTGTAGGGGTAAGAACTTAGAGATGTATTTATACAAACAAAAAGGAGCAATGTTTTACCTACCGCTCTTACAAACAGCACTGGAGATCTCTACCAGCTGCCAGATCAGATAATCCCTTTCCTTTTCTTCCACCTTTACTTTATTTTCTGTTTAACCACACTAGTGAGTTTTAAGGAATCTGTTATACAGCTCTGGTTTCTTCCACTTTCATTTTAATTCAAGTACTTTCTATAAAGTGTATTAAACTGTATTTGAAATATAAGGAAGTAGAGATTGGGGGGCAAACCCAAATCTGATATGGTGACATGCAGACTTAGTACTTCAAACTATACAATTCTTTTTAAAAAACTGTCTGTATTTCAAGCCAATTTTATCCTTTAAAGGCTGGAAGCTAAGCTCCCATTCACCTTTAATCTATGTTCTGAGATTCTGACTTCTTTCCCTGGATATAACCAAAATTAAACCCAACCACCCTACAATATTTCACTGTTACATTTAATCTGGTAGGGTATTTCTGGAAAATTTCAGACAAATAACAAAGCAGTTAAGAAAGAAGGGTTCCAAAAGAAGTAACGTGATCTTCATTCTTGAATACTTTCCTAACAGTTTATTTATTGACAATTCCAAAGTGGCTTGGCTTAAATTCTGCATTCAACATATAACCTACAGAACATAATCTAGTTAGTTAGGATTCATTTATTTATTTTAAAAAGAGAGAATTGGTTCTTCATAATTTTCCATTTTTTTCACGGAGAAAGGGGAAATTTATTGACAAATTAAATGTTTAAAACCTATCTGCAGGTATATATAACCCACCAGGGTTACAGAGTTTATAAATGAGCTTAAATGGTGACAGGTAACAGCGTCACAGGAACACGGGACAAGGTGTGATGGAAACGCCTGTCCTGGGAGCCAAGAACAAAAACCACATGATAGGAGATGTCACCTTAGGCATACATACATACATACAACCTATGCCAGAATCCTCTACCTGAAAAGAGTTCATAGTTATAGGTATTTTTCTTTTCAGTTAAGGAAATCCCCAGGCAAAACAAACAAACAGAGCTATGCTGCAGTTGAATTTGTAAGTATATTTTAAAGGAAAGTCTACCAGAAAACACTATCATATCCTTTTAAAATCCAAAGCATAACTACAGAAGTCTTAAATTTAAATTTTATAACACAACCAAACATTTGAAAGCTTGAGAAAATACTTCCAGGCAACACAGGCAGCCTTATTGGTGCCACTGCATCATCGCTCACAAGGCTGCTGAAATGTTCTCCTCAGTCTATGGACATCATCACAACAAATTCAGAAAATTGAGACAAAATCTAACATGACCAAGCGAATCTTGACAGGCTGTTCACTACGTGCCACATCTAAGCACACAACTTATCTTTATATTGATGCAGAGGATGGCACCTCATCTCAGTAACCCAAGCACAACAAACTCTCCAGCAGAAGTGATCGCACTCAGTACAGTTCCCTCCCCAGTGCACAGGATCAGAGGCCAAGTATTTCTGTATTGTGAGATTGCACAGATTCACAGCTGTGATACCTAGCCCAGCAAACTTCTCCAGGCACAGATCACAAACTGAATGGCACAGCAGCCAGCAGCTCAGGACTGTGTTGGTTAGGTTTGTGTATCAAACACAATGCACAACATTTAATCCGTACACTCCATGCATCAAAACCACAGTCAAAATAACAAGGGAAAGGGGAAAAATAAGAAGCAGTTTCAGAACAACCCTAACTGCAGTTTGCAAACTGCTCCAAAATCTTGTTCAGATCCTTCAGGAAGATGTCTCAGTTCTCAGATACCACCAGCAAACGAAATGTAAGGATAAAGTTAGCTGCTTCAGAATGCTGTCAGCAGCGTTGTTTGGTGTCTAACTCAATTTCCAGTACAATCTTAATTCAGAACTTACAAACTAATGCATAGTTTTACTCTTAGCTATTTCCACTCCCCACCCCGGTCTTTACTACAAAGTTATCTATCAGAAGTAAATAGGGAAAAAGCAAAAGCTATATTACATCCCCAAATTATCACAAGGAGCACCTGAGCAAGCACCAGCCTCACTTTTCTAATAGTGAAATCCCAGGCACCTTAATGGAGCAGAACATCAAGCTTCGTAATGACCACAGCTGTAGATAGATACAGGCCTTGTATGCCTACCTGTATGATGGATAAATAACAATTAATTCCTCACTTTCTTCCTCTTTCCATAATCAGACAACCTCAGTGACCTGAAAAATACCTTAACACTGAAATCTGAGTCTCCAAAATTCATCATGGCATAGCTTGAGGGACATTGCTCTTGTCAGTAGCTGCAGAGCAGCAGGATATTTTGTGGTCTGCTTTCCCTTCCTTCCCACACCAACTCATTCTTAAAACATCCTGTAGTCCTCCATCCCAGTCCTCAGAAGATGAGCTGCCAGCAATGAGCTTCATCCTCACATCGTGACAATGTCATCCACAAAGAAGGTGCCCGTGGCCTCTTTCACAGCAATATCACATCAAAACCCTAAAATTCTCCTGACTTTTTGTCAGACTACAGAAACTACAAAGCTCCACTTTTGCCTATCAGTAGCATCTGCCATAACATTTTCTGTGAAGTGAAAATCAGGAGAAACCCCTTCTAACCAACAGCCAATGTTTAAAAATACATACATGTGGGCATGTTTGTGTGCATGTACATTCTGCGTTTGTTGGTTTTATCAATTTAACTAAGCCATAAAAAGGTTTTTGCCTGGGTATTAGCCTTATGGGAAAGATCTCTTTAACCCAAAAGATAATTTAGCAAAGTATATAATGTGTTTGGACGTAATTTTGGAAGTTCTCAAGAATACGTAAAGATTTGTTCTTGTATGCCAACTAATTGAGCCAACATGGAATTAGGATTTTAGACTGAAGTCAGGCAGCCTTCCTGCACCACTGAAATGCTACGTGTGCCTGAGGGGCTTGCAAACTGTAATTGTTGTAATGCCTCGCTAGCCAATCTCATACAGGAGCAGAATTACATATCCTGATAATGCTTACAACAGCAGCACAAGACGATGACAAAAGAACCCCAAGGAGGGGAGATAAACCTTGTTTTAATGGTGAAATCTTGAATAAATGGAATGCAACAACCAATTAGCACTTCAAACAAGCCATTCTCTGTTCTAGAGCATAAGCAATAGCCTATACCTGAAAAAAAAAATGGAAAATTCAGGTGGTAGTTCCTCAAAACTGCAATAGTATTTCACTAAGGACATCGTAAATACTTTATGGGATATGTTTTCTTCCAAATTTTCACAGAAATTACCATCTCCCTACTGAACGTTTTCTTCTTGAAAGCATTTGATTATTATTTAGACAACTAAGTAATCATTTTTAACTTCAAATGCATTGATGAGCCAACAAGTAACAATTAAAAGCCAGATGGAAATAACTGACAAAAATGTAAATCTTCCTATTTAAGAAAAACTATTTCATTTCTAGAGTGTGTGCTGATTGCTAAGAAAACAACTTTTTAGTTTAAAACTCAAATGGATCATCTGGTAAGATTTTTCCCAGAACAATTCTTTAAATGTAGGGCACCAGTTCTTAAACTCTGGGTGGATTTGCTGCATACCCTGGCATTGTGACAAGATTGTGACAAAATATCGCTCTTTGTGTGTGGCCATGTTCACCTCTGTGTGTAGAGCAGGTACAACAATTTGCAATTTTTATTGTAATTATGTATCCTAATATTGCTTGCACTATTGAGGTCTTTGTGCAAGAAAGCAAAAGCTACTATTTTCTTTCTGGTCCCGACAGTAAAGAAGACACGTTACAAGATGAAACAGTGCAGAGCAATCAGAGCAACTGAATATGAATTCACAAAGACAGAAGAAATTAAGACCAACAATACAGCAATGGCCAAATTTAAAAACTGACAAATGGGATAACCTAAAGAACTATCTCCCTGGGTCAGAGACCTTAGCAAAAAGAAGTACAAGAGTGCAGCAATGGTACAAGGAAAGCAGACACGCTTTGAGGTGTCACTGTTCAATATTCCACAATGAGGTGGAAACATCTGGGGAAGGCACCATAATAAACATTCCCTGATCCCTCCCTGTCAATATAAGATTGTCCTATCATTTCTCTCAGTGCTCCTCAGTAAAAAGGATGGACAGCTAGAACTACTTATAACACAGAAAAAGAAAGTCACGGTCAATTAAATTGCACATACGTTCTCCTGGGCTGGAAGGAGAATGTACGACGAGCGTGTATTATTCACACAGGAACCATTTCACTCCTTTCTTATTGATGAGGAGGTCTGATGCATGATCCCACTTACAGCACTACAGGACCTACAACGCACAACACTCAAAAATCCTTTTATGCAGAACATTCAAAACTCTCAACATGCTTGTAATCGTATGGATCAGTCCTCTCTGCTGGAGATTGCCACACTTACAGAGCCAAAATTCTACTCGAACGAGTTACAACCTCTGAAAGGCAGCCTACCATGCAGTGGAACACAACTGGTTTTTGCCTGCCTGGAGAACACAAGTATTTTCATAGAAAGCTGTCATTCTGTACAAAGGCCAAGACAGAACAGAAAAACAGAAAAGATAGCTATGGACGTGGGATAAATGACATCACATGGAGCCAAAAGGTCATTCAGAGTCAGCAAAGTAGATGACAAAAAGCAAAGTTTCTTTTGCAGAGTTTCTTTTAGATGGAGGTTAATACGTTTTGGTAAGCTCTACTTCCCTCATTGCATCATATCAGTGTATTCTATTAACAGAATACAGGAATCCCCTTGCTCAGTGCTGAAAAGAAACTGAGGAAAACAGAACAACTTGGAAAAGGTATTGTTGGAAGATGAAAACTTGTATATTAGGTACTTACATAGTTCTACAGAACAAAAAATTGAAACTTGAAGAAATCACCAGAAGTGGGGAAACAATCAAGATTAAAAAAGAGCAGCTAAACTCTGCTTACAGCTCACACTACTCTGAACTGTAGTGCTCACAGCAGCGTGAGGAGAAAAAGCCTAGAAATATCAGCAACCAATGCTGATCCAGAGGAATCAGCATTTCTGTAGTTCACATCACTGGAAGACAGAGACTGTCCATCAAGCATCATAAACAAGTTTGAAGATGGTGGTAATCTGCAAGAATCCCTACCTCTAGGCAAAGACTCTGACATCTGTCCTGGACTGATGAAATGAATAGAAAAACATGTCAAAAGTTCTCAAGCCATATAAGGTGGAAATTAAGATCCTTGAGTCCTTTCTGCTCTTTGAGCAGATGACCACGTGTCATTGTATCATTTGGAACCATGAACTGTCTGGTCTCTTCAATCAGTGCTGAAATCCTTCTTAAAACTCCAAGTAGCAAGAATGCTCTTTCATCCACTCTGGCCTAGATCTACAATGCAGCTCAGGATTTGGACAGGTAGATCTTTTCTTCTCCTTGTGAGTAGAAAACATCTCTACCTACAATCATTTTTGCAGCTGCTACACCATTCTTATTAGCTGCACTGCAATGAGATATTTTAATTCACTTTCTTCTCCAAAAAGAGGAATAGTGTCAATTTCACAAATGGAATAAAACCTCACAACTGAGGTTTACCTGAAGCCTAAAAGGAATCAAATCCAATCCGTCTAGATCCTACTAACACCTTTAAGACAGAAGTCCACATTAGGAACTAGTGTCATCAAGGAGTAAATCAGTAAATTGTTTGCTTCCTCATCCTTAATTTCAAAATAATTCAATGATCTGTATTTAATACTCACTGTGCAGCTATTACGAAGGGCTTCAAATTTACGCTGGATTTCATCTCTATGTGCCTAAAGGAGGTAAGAAGTTAATCATCAATTTTTCATACATTAGAATTAGAATCCAACAGCTGTTGCTAAACAAACTGCAGAGCAATCTACCAGCAAGCAAAGTTTGGACGACAGACGCTGCACGCCATGAAAGCACTCAGTAGTGGCAAAGAACTGATTAGCAAAAGTCAAATCCTCCTCAAATGATCCCAATTCTGAACTACTTTAGAAAAATGTGCAAACTCAAGAACTAAATCATATAAAAAGTCACCAGGTGACATTGATTCCACATTAAGTTTGTACATTCATCACATAAATTTGAGTTAGTTTGACTTCCATACTCAGATTGGTAATTCACACAAAATAAATACCGCATACAATGTAACACTTGCAAAGAAAAACTACAATGAAGCATTATGCAAGCTATCCCAAACAGCCCTGCCAATCTACCTGAATTCGACCATCAAGTATCATTTAATCCTAAGCCTCTCTAAAAAGCAGTGATGAAACACAACAGTCAATTCTTTGGAAGACAGCATCCAAAGATTGAGAAGTACAAACACTTATTTTAAAGAAAGCAGTACTGCATGCACCATTTTACCTCCTCATTTACAAGCAAAGCATGACAAAGCAAAAGTTTTTGTTTCAGCCTCATGGCCTCTCTCAAAATTCATTTAGACCATCAAACTGATTTAACAAGTGCAAAATGCCACGTGCTATCTGAAACCTTAACAAAGGAAAGGTTAGTGCACAAGCACATCCAGCTGCCTTTCTTCATTCAGTACATTTTTGTTACAGCCAAGAGACTAAACATGAAAAACTCTTTAGCAGAAGTCAAATATGAGAGCTAAAACATCATCTTACCACAACAGGCAATGTGAAAAATAAAAAAGTACATACAAAAAAATCCATATCACAGATACTCCAAGCACACTGAACTGGACTATCTCACAACAGCTGGCCCAAAAGCACTTCCAT
The DNA here is from genome assembly GCA_013396635.1 of Penelope pileata. Classification (NCBI taxonomy): domain Eukaryota; kingdom Metazoa; phylum Chordata; class Aves; order Galliformes; family Cracidae; genus Penelope; species Penelope pileata. The sequence continues at coordinate 353,860 of WBMW01003825.1, forward strand.
TTTGCCAAAATAACTGAAGCAGTAACTTGAGTGAACAGAGACCATATGCATTCATCTGTGTCACTGATAGTGTAGGGTGAAGATATCAAGCACATCATCATCCTGTTAGCAGTGATATTAGTAGCTATGCAAAGCTTTCAGCCAGGAGAGGATCATCTCAATTTTGAGCCAAAACAAACTGATGCCATGTTCCAATGGGTTATTCTCAAGTCTTGGTGTTGCCGCAGTACTTTCCCAGCATGCACAAGCTTAAGAGCAGCTTTGAGTGCATAGCTCTCCCATTCACCCACCCAAAGCACCAATCTAATACAAGCACCTATCTCAGCAAAGCCCACTATCCCCCCTAAAAAAATAGCAGTGGCAGAAATAGTCAGAATAACAGTCTTTTATCAAATGTTACTGGAGAAAGAGAATGCACATTTTCGACACTTTAAAATAACTGGATTTGAAGGTCATTGAAGACTGCTTCTTCAATGAGGGTTAGCTGGCAGACAAAGCAGCAGGTCATATGCTTCTCTCTGCCCCCACTGCCCTAAGAATCCTTTTGTGAAGAAAATATTTTTTAAAATCAAGCAGTGTCAAAGCATTTTTTCACACTCAAGAAACAGCAACCAGCAGCACATAATTTAGAACTCTGTTTCCTAGGAGGGAGAAAAGGGGGAAGGGGGGAATTTAAATTTTTCCTTTTTTCCTTTATATCATTCACACACATCGCCAGAGACTGCAAGATACAAGTGACAATTCTTAATGAAATAAGCACTGGAACAAAATCAGGGTGATAACACTATTTTCCTAGTTGTTTTGCTGTTTAATTTTTTTTTTTGAAACGAGTATAAAGCAGGCAAACTGATAGAAAGAAATCATCAAAACATGTATGATCAAGTACCTTCAAACTTGTGATAAATTATTTAAACCAGTAAGTCAGAGAGCAAAACTCCTCATGATAACAACTTCATATGTAGCTTTCACTTCATCACAAAGTAACAATGCTCTTGGAGGAGTCTATCAGTTCTGGCACCAATGAACTGCTACTACGAAGCATACATAAGGTTAAAGATAATAGACAAAATTGGACAGTTTAGACAACCCTTCCTCTATCAACTCAATGCACACTTTGTGCCTTGCTCTGAAAAGTAAAAAATTAAAGAGTAAAAATAGAAATTTAACCTCATTATAAAACGTGCACCTCCATAATTCTAATCTAGAACCAATTTTAGGGCTCACCGTGAGAGCTTGGATCTCTTCCTCTGCCTCAGCTGTAGTCTCCTCTAGTTCCGTTTTGGCCTCACGGAGCTGATTCTCCAGGGCTGTGCGTGCAGCCTGCAGCCCAGTGATTTGAGATTCCCGCTCCTGGAGCGTCAGCTGCAATTCTGTCAACTGCCTTTTGAGTTCCAGCTTCTGTTCTTCATGCTCCAGACCAACCTGAAGAACGAAAAAGTAGCATCCAAATACAAGCTACTTACAAAGAAAATTCAGGCAACGTAATATCATTTCAAACCTCACTTTAGGATGACGTTGCCATTTCTATCTCAAAATGGCACCTTCACCAATTGCTTAAGTGACTGAGAAGTCAAGGATGCAGGTTTGTCTACTCCCTAAAAGCTACTGATTTGCTTTGAAAAACATCCAAAGCAGTATGGCATTCTGAAATGAAAAGATGAGCACAAGAATAGTTCCAGCTGTGACTCAAATATCACCTACAAAATGTTGATATAAAAAGCATAAAAGTTGAAGTGGTTTGTGATGACATTTATTCACAGAAATTATTGTATTTGAGAATCTTTAGAGAAACACCAATACTAATCTTTACATATATATATACATTTAGGTTCTCTTGCTCTGGGTTTACTTGAACGGCTTCTGTTCGAGGCTTTCTTGTTGGTTTTCTGTTCAAGGATAAATATGTCATTTCCAAAAATGAACAAGAAATGAACAAGCAGCAAAACAGATCTCAGTGCTCACAGTAGATTCAAGCTAGCTGATACAAAACTAAAGAACTAAAAATGTAGCACAGCTCACAAAAAATGTAATAATTTTCATATTACTGTTGGTTTGCTGGAAAAACACACGTGAAGCAACAGGTCTCCTGTTTTCTTACAGCACGTGTGTTATGTCATTTGCTTTCTGTTCTGTAGAGCCTAGGTCTATAGTTAAGCTGAACATTGTACATAGCTAAGCTTTTACCCTCTACCCCATAACCACTCTAGCTGAAAAACATCATAAGGATATTGTACAAAAAAACAGAAATACGATTCTGAGAAAGCAAGATGATCCAAAAGCTTAACACTCACTCTAGTGAACATTCTTTTGTATTTTGTCTCCCTCCAGAAGAACTCCTGGGGGGGGAAAAGTACTGCTAGACGAAAATAAATTATTACACGTTAAAAATACCATTTTTAGGACACATAGAATGAAGACAACTTAATTCTAGTTGTCACTATAATGCTTAAAATGGGATACAGTCAAATAAGTTTGGAAGGATTAAACTCAGCTCCTCACCTCTCGCAGCCTGGTCTCCAACTCCAGCAGGCGGTTCTTGTCAGTGTGATCTTGGTGACTCATCTTCTCCAATTGTTCCTCTAATTTTCGATTCTGGGCCTCTAACTTTCCAGCTTGGGTTTCTAAGTAGAACTTCTGTTGCCTGAGCTCTGAAATCATCTCCTCTTGGGCTTTCCTGACAGGAGAAAAACACAAGTGACAAATCCAGAATGTCCTTAAATATGTCCTTGCACTATAGTGAGGAAGAAGAACATAAGGAACTTACCACAAGCTTCCTAGTACACAGAACAGTTAAGTTCATAGTTTAAATTCTACACGCTTATTAAAAAAAGAAATAAAAAATAAAAAGCAAGTAAACTCCCTATACTCATCTGCACTAAAATTTCACATTTGCAAGTTGCAAAAAAAAAAAAAAATCCTATACATGGTTATCTACCACAATATTTAAGCTATACTTCATTCTTTGCATTTCACCAATTCCTTGTTACATATTTTTCTACGTAGGAAAAATTAATGCCATGAATAGTTGCTTTCACATGGTATATCTCCATGAGATAAGACAAACTCCATGGCATAGGAGTTTTTGGTGGATTGTTTGTTTGTTTGTTAAGGTTGTAATAGACCTAGAATAAGTTTTTAATGTGACTTACATTGAAGCAATGCTTTGTAGTCTCTAAAACAAAAGTGTGAATGAAAATAATTACCTGTGTGCATTAGAATTTTGAGAGCTGGCCATGTCTGCTAGAAGCAACAATCAGAATTTGAAATAGAGACCCTCATGCAAAACAGACAAAACCCTCTTTCTACATTATTTACAACTCCTGGAATCATTTTATCATGCACGGGAACTTTTTTTCCACTTAAAAGTCTCACAAAGCTCTAGATGTATTAATGAACTAATATTTTAAGAAGCTCACTGTGAGATAAGCTGTTATTAATCCTATCCCAGAGAAATTATGTAGGTTGCCCAAGATCAAACGTGAAGACTTAACAAAACTAAAAATAGAATTTAAGTCTTCTGACTCACATTTTTGCACACAAAACCCTCCCTGTCCTCTTTTTTTATTTTATTTTTTTAATTTACCTCTACAGATTATTGGTAGAGACAACTGTCAAATGGTGTTGTTTTGCTTCCTCCTCTTTACTGGCTACCTGCTCTGGAGGCTGCTAATCATTAGCTTCCTCAGATATTGATGGAGCAAAAACCAGCCAAGTCCCACACTCCTCTCAAGGGTTTAATCACTAGCTCTCCTCTTCAAGCATGCTCAGATTAGCTATAGCTTTTGTGGATTCAAAATGCAGCCCAACAACAGATTCATACATATTCACCACCACAATTCACAAAATAAGCACAAACTCATTGGCTATCTGCATTTATAAACGCAGGCATAATAAAGCAATTTTCTCTTAAAATGCTGTTGATTCTGTCATATCTTCGAGCATTTCAGCAAAACCAAGTCATTTGACAATATTTCTCACAGTAAACTATTCCAAGTCATATTTTAAAGCATTATTTTTCTTGTTTTCTGTTGTGAAGTATTGGATACTATCAGCTATCAGAGGATGCATCCAGCTCAGCTGAGCTCTTACATCCAGTCGAGCAGCACTGGCTGTGACACCAGGTCTTGCATATGCTTCCCAGGTACGTGCTGAGACACTGCTCGTGCTTTATTTCAGACTGAAGGTATGTTATGGCTTTTCCCACCTCAACAGACTTCCTGGGTGATTAACTAGAAGTCATCTGCAGCATAAAGCAACTCAATTAAATCTTTCAGTTATTTCTGTGAGTATTTTTGGCTGTTCAAGCTAGAATAACTTGCCAGGTATTAGAAATATAATAAAAATTGGAGCCATTACGTAGCTGGAGGCATAATCAGCACTGAAAAGGGAAAAGAAAAAAAAAAAAGCAACTCTTTGCCAAAATTCAATCTTGCTTGATTCTATTCAATATTATAGGTGAATCTGTCCAAGTGCTGCCCACAGAGACACTGCCTAACATTGCATCCAGAAGCTGATGGACACTGAAAACATTTATGCAGACAGCCAAACTCAATTAATCTTTTCACCCAGTGAAAGCATATAAAAAAGCATATGCTATTTTAGCCCTGTCTTGCAGGGCATATCAAACAATCTGTGCTCTTTCTATTGAAGTAGAACGTTTTTACATTATTAAGGAAGGAAAAGCATTTTTAAGAGAATAAGGAATCTCAACTAAAACGAAAAGCAAAGTAAAATTCAGGTAGCCAGAAAGATCTGACAAAGAAAAAAAAAAGTCCAAGATTTTCTCTGGTTAAGAAATAAGAAGAATTCACAAGAACAATTGAAGTTGACACAGTCATTCAAGATGGCATTAGCTGCTGCACTCCCCAAAACACTGAACTATTACACTGGCCATTGATGAGGAGAACTACAGAGAGGCTGAAGTTGAGAAGACAATAGAAATATGTTCAAGTGATAGCTGGGTTATGAACAAAACATAAACAGAAACAGCATTCTGCAGCTGAAGTTGGGACATCTTCTGCTTCACACTACTTCTGCCCACTGCAGTAAAAAAAAAAATCTCACTCTTGCAAATGGCAATTCAAAACCATGCAGGAAAACTCTTGGCTTAAAATCTAGGTTTTTTTTTTTACTTATATCCTTAGCCATTAGGCAGGACAGAACGTTTACAAAGGAAAGATATGTAATGTTTTCCATTTGAACATTAAGTAACTGCCATAGGAACCAAGGAAAATATGAATATATTAGCAATATGTATGTTAAAAAAAGGCATATATGCTCCTCCAGAGGCATTTTAGACATCTAAATGGTTAGTACCCATTTAACATATTTGGTAAACCTGCATAGAACACCAGCATCAAGAAAGGCCCTGAACTAATTTTGCTTGTCATGTTTGGTAAAACACAAAATAAGCAGTGAACCACAACTGTTTGAAGAACATGCACATTTTCTGCATTACAGAGAACCAAGCAGAGAGCACAGCAAGCTTGTAACAGAACCACTTTTATATTCAGAGAACAGATCTTGCTGAGAACTGTTCAGTAGCGACTGGTATGACAGCATTTGCTATACTTACATGTTCCTCTGGGTAAAAAGGCTGCTATTTGCTGCCAGTTTGTTGGCCTCAGACAATTCCACTATTCTTTGCTCCAGTGACCTAATCTTCGAATCCATTGCATTGATCATCTGAAACAGAGCAATGAGCCTTTGAGATTGTACAACAATAGTGATTTTAAAAGCAATGTTTAGAAAAAGTTTTGGAACATTTTCCAGAAACAAAACTAAAAGAATATTGATCAAACAGACAAGAAAAAGAGCATCACACATGCAGTTACTGGAGATGTCTGCAACTGCTTTCTGCTGCCTTAATATGAGAGGAAAGCAACAATTATATTAGCAACTTAGGTCGCTATTTTTAAGAAAATACTCTTGAAGATTCCTTGTAATAAAAAACCACATTTTTTAAAATAGTTATTAATAGTTAATAGTTATTAATTTCCTTCAAGGCAGTTCAGCAGCAATGCAAAACCTCAAACAAGATTATCTTGCTTAAAAATCATGGTGTCAAGAAGCTACTGCTAAAACACTTTGATTTCCAATTCAGCTACACATACCGCTTTCTGCTCAGCCAGGACTTTACATTTCTCACGTGCTTCTTCTTCATGTCTTCTGAGCATATTCTCAAGTGCTTCCTTATCAGCAAGATCTTTCTTCATTTGATTTTCCAAAACCTAAATGAAGATATTTATATCCATTTCACAGGGCAAAGTGCACGCAGAAAGAAAATCAAGACAGACTTTTTTTAAGCAATTCATCAAATCTCAGGTAACACCAGACCCAAGATGCAATGGCACGAAAACCCTGAAACAGCAAACTCCAAAACAAACAAACAAAAACAACAAACCAAGCACTCCCTCAACTGTCTCTGAAGACTGAATTTAAATGATGGAATTTTATTAAGACATGGGACTTCTTTTTTTTTTTTTTTTAAATGTTGTATAAACTGTGCTCAAGAAATATTCCAGACTAATGCTAATGCAACAGAAAACAAACCAAAAAAACCCTATACCCCAGTGTGTATAGCAGAGGTGGTAAGAAGTATGCATCCTGTGCTTGCCCTAACAATATAGCTCAGAAGTAATTTTTAAATTCTCTAAACATGCATGAGAAGGCAACTGAGACCTCAAGAACTCTTCAGGTCAGAGACACTAAGTGAAAGAGCTAAGATTTCTTCTTTGTGACACAAATACTTGCCATTAGGTACAGGACTAAAGTAACTATTTGTCTTTTTTTTTTCCTTTTAAATACGTTTGTTCTTTATTTAAGTCCAGAGCTTTAAATCAGTTGTTAAACTGATCATCATCATTTCCTTCACAGACAGCTTTTCAAAGGCACAAAGAACTGTTCTGGACATGACTCTTACTAGAATTTAACAGGTCTGGACACCAAAGGTTATCTTTTACTGTTCCAGTTATAAACATCTCATGCCTTGAATCTCTTTCATCTGGCTTCCAGATCTCCCCTACTGAACCCTTTGTCCTAAGTCCCCATAATTCGCTGTCTGTCTTTTTCTTTTAACTCTCTTCCCAAGCCCTATCCTCTTTCCCAGTTTCCATGTTAGCCCTTCTCCTTTCCAAAGATCTACTTCTGGTCTTCCTGCTTTCTATCACTCTCCTCTCATTACTGAATACCACATGCTCTGGTCTGCCAGGAAATCTTTTTACTTGTATTTTTCCCTTCAGGTTTCTCCCACAGAAATTCCTTCTTTCCTCTTAAGTACTCCATCCTCTCACAGTTAAGCTAAACTGTCAAAGTCAAGTCCTAGGTAAATGTAATAGATAAAAATTGCTGAAAATGGGTTATGTTTAGTAGAAACAGAGATCCTTACAAAATGCACTTACTGGCTGATGCATTGCAGGTTCTTTAGAAAAATCCTTAGCCACAGCACATACTCCCATTTCCCAATTTGTTTTTCCTAGTTTTAGATGCTGTCTATAATTATTTCTAACTGTATGTTAAAGTCTTATGCTACCTTGGGTAAGACAAAAACAAAAAAAACAAAGTGGGTGGTTTCTGTGGCTTCTTGGCAGATGTTACAGCTCCAAGAAGATGGAAATTTAGAAACATTCTAGTATTTAATGAGTTTAAAAACTTGCAGGTAGGCTGCATTAACACTCTTAAACAAATCAGGAAGTCTTCAGTAGGAATTGAATGTTCTTTCAGGATGAGAGATCCAACACCTTTTAGTAAGAACTATTTAGTCAGCAATGAACAAATTACAGTCAACAACTGGATTCCTACAGTTCTGACTTCAAATGCCATCTGTTTTAATACAGCACTAAAATAGATGAGGTACAAGGACATACACTAGAAGAAAAACTTACTCATATTTCACTAATCTCTGAGCATTGCAGAAGTTGTAAGCAAGACAGCAACTCATAAGACAAAGCAACCAAAGCCTAAAGGCAGTAGTTTTTCCCTGAAGCCCTTCTACCCACAAAAACTTGTGGGAAGACAAGAAGATATTCTTACTTTGAGTTTTTCCTCATAGAATTGCTCCTTCTGTTTCAGCTGCAACTCCAGATGTTGTGCTGCGATCTGAGCCTCGCGATGCTTTTCTTCCAGCTCCTAAAAGCAGCAAAGGTTCATATTCAGACACAGAAACAGGTGTTGTGCACATGTATTACACAGGTATTGAACATTCATTGTCATTTTTTAAGGCTCCACACTATAAAAATATCTAGACCCTGGCTGTCATAGAGAAAAAAAACATCATGAGAGCTGCATGTTATCACTTTTAAGCCCTACATATCGCTGCTGACCTATCCACTGCAGAGGCAATAAACTGCTAAAGCCAAAGACTTCTACTTCCACAATAAGAATTTGACTCCCAGTTACACATTCTCAAAGACAGGTCAAGTATGTTTTGTGAAAATAAGCAGTTACAAACACTTTATGGCTGCAGTGGCGTCACAGAAAGTTCAGATTTATTTTTAACAAGCCCTCTCACTTTTCTCACAGAGGGCCTGAATAATGGGGCATTGCTGATCTGCTTTTTATTCTGTATTCATAGAGTGGGAACAGTATTTACGTTGCCACATTCGTCAGACGGATGTTGTCAGAATAACTGTTTATAAATTGCTTTGGAAATGAAAAGTACAGGATGTAATATATATGGTAGATGGTAGCAGAATATTTTTAACCTCTTTACCTCATAACTGATAGTTTTAGCCACGCACAGTAAAGACTTGGATAATTCTGCATCTCAGAGGTCAGCTATTTCAGTAAGAGGAACAGTCTGCAGTGTGGCTATATTATTGGGGATGTATCTATAAACACCTTTCATGAGGACACCTTGCAAGAGCTGAGCTCAGAACTTTGTGTTCCTTCCTTGTCATGTTTGCCATTCTAACAATATCTTCAGTACAACAGGCAGATCCAGGTCTGTCATTCACTACCACTGGGTTGGCTGTTGCACAGACAAGTTCAGGTTTTGGGATGCATGCAGGATCCCTGCCTGCCTTCAACTACTGCACCACACAGGAAAATTTCCTGATATTTTGACCTCAGCACTTTTCATATTCCCCTTTCCCTCATCTTGTAAACATACAAAGACTTCTTCATTCCAGTAAGTGAAGAAGACCTCTTTTTCCAGAAGTGAAAATCAAAAAGGAGGTTCACCAAAAGTAGGTCATCTACAGTGCTTAGTACCCAACACTTCTGCAAGAAATGGAGATTGCTGCTTTTTGCAATTGAAATGTGTCTCCCAGCAACAAGAGGGACAATTCACCTCCCTCAGAAGCCCACACATTTTGGGTCCTGGCAGAGAATCAGACAACCAGATCAGCAGCAGCTTCAAAGCTACCAGCATTAGACTGCCTATACTGTAGCAGAAGCTTATGACAGGGCACTCACCAGCCAGTTTGTGCTTAAAAGATAACTTTTACCATTCCAGTTCATGCTACTATTCTTTATGTAGCTCTTGTTAGCATCATAGCAATGATCAACACTTTCAAGTATTAATAAGTATCTTCTCTAACTTGTTTCTCACTTGTTGTTTAATTCTATACAGGCAGATCAGCAGGTCTTCTTTCCACGAGGTGAGTAGCACAGAAAACCAATGCAATTTATTCAATACTTTCCACTTTATTCTACGCCATTCTGCATCATCAGCTCCTCTGCTATCCTTCCATCCTTTGTATGTCAGTAAAAGTCAAAAGTGGTTGAAGAGATCAACGTGAGGGAATGATGAGGGCAAAAGGGGAGAAAAAAGAAAAAAAAACCACAAAATTCTTACCCTGTAGCTCCCAGATCAGCTGGGACTACCAGCTACAAGGGACTTGGAATAAGACTCAGTAGGATTAGTTCTCCAATGCCTGCTTGGCATGGTTGTTTTTCCATTTTTGTTTTATAAAATACCTTTGCATCTCTCCAACATTCTGTCAGAACTCCATGGAAACTATCTATGAGAACTGCTAAACATATCCCATAGAGGAAAACAATTAGTAGATATTTCTGCATTCCCTTCCAGATTTTCCTCCACAGAAAACATAATCAAAACCAAAAAAACAATCCCCAAATATACACAAGAGGCTTATGCAACAATTCAAAGTTTTACACCATTTCTAAATATAAAGTTGGCTCTGTGCCCAGCAAAGCCATCCTCTCCCACTTACCATGCATTCATGTTATCAAAACAAACTGAAAGAAACAACACTACCAAAGATCTGGTTCTACCTTTTCCTGAGAGCCCTCAGACATTCTGATGCTGAAGTCTCCCTGTGCGGCTATTACCCAGAAAAAGGATGGGTCACACTTGTCCAAATAAGGTTATTTATTCATATATTTCCATTTGGCCTTCCTCAAGTATGTCTACCAATATAAACTAATGCCTTTTTGTCCTTATCCTACCGACAACAGAGAAAGGGAGCTCATTAGAAACACAAATTATTTTCATTACTCCAAAATTATGCCTCCAGTCCCAGGGAAGTAAAAGTATTAGAAACATCTTCTGTTTGGTTCACTGTAGACTGAAGTACCAACTCCCTATGAAGTCTTAATATGTCTAACAAAGAGAGAAATAAGAAATTGCCAACAGAGGGATGTGGGTGCAAATGGATTCCTGAAAAATATTATCTTTGCAGAAGAACACTTTAGATGAGTAATTTCTTGCTGCTACAAGGAGTAAGCATTTCAAGTAGACTTGACCTCTAAATTCCTTTGCAATTTAGTTTAAAAGTTAGATATCAATGCTTTCATTATTGCACTATCCTGTACTGAGAATATTTTATTTCTGATACAAATTGTTAGGTAATTAATTTAAATATTGCTAGGTTGACTTCAGTGTGTTCCTACTGAGACAACTACAGTTTTAAAGCAGTCTTAAGATTACAGGTACAGTCACCAGTTTGTAACTAAAAAGTGCAAACAGAATTTGAGAACTCAAGCTTTCCCAGTATGAATGGTACACAAAACCAATTCCCTTATTCAACAATTTCCACCTTATTTAATGCAATTTCATGTCTTCTGTTCCTTTCCTACTCCTTTCTTACAAACTCTTATCCTTTATCTTTTATTTTCACCTCTGCTCACCAGAATTTTTTCTGCCATCTGTTGAATCTGTTGAGATTTAGTCTGAATGTCTTCCTTCAGACGGTTTTCTCTTCGTTCCACAGTCTCTAATCTCTTCACTTGATTCTCCAGAGAATGGCGCCGCTCCTGCAGAGCAATTAGGAAATTCTACTTAGGCTAACCAAGACTGCAGTACCACAAAGCACGGCGTAGTTTCTGGAAAAAGACAACTGAAGCTGACTATGTGGTTGTCTTTTATAATTAAAATCCTCATCACGTCACAAATGCCTCATACTAACCACAAATCCTTACTGGCTCCTCACTGAAAATCAAATCAGCCTCTCTGTAAGTTTTCTTCAAATAAATTAATTATCTTTTAATTAACATATATAATTAATTAAAATAGATTAATGTCTAACATTACTTTCCTATGAAGAGTTACTACAGGAACACAAGCTGTTCACAGTTGTCCAGATGAGGGTTCCTGAAGTGAGACACATCCCAATGACTAATTTACACTGGACATTCTTCACTCACCTCTGCTTCAAGCAATTTCTTCTTCATGCTTTCATTAGAGTCTTCCCGATTCTGAAGTTTCTCCAGCTCCTTCTCAGCTCTCTCCTTTGCTTGACGGATATTCTGAAGAAGTTCAGTTGCCTCTGAGCTAGCTTTCACAGCCTAAGTCCAAAGGAAAAAAACAGTTTTATAAGAAAAGCACACACACACAAAAACTTGCTGTGCCAAAGTTCATAACATTAAGATGGCCAATGTTCTGAATAGAATTGCTACACAACATTTCCCTAGCAGTCTAAAATTAAGACAGTGTACAAATGTGTTCAGGAACCCAAATTCTGTTAACTAATTCTCTTCTTTTTCACTAAAAAAATACCCTGAAAATTCAGGAGATCTGCATGTTTGTCTTGCTGCACTGCAAGTTTCCAGTTGTCTGTATGTACTATGTAGTCCGCCCCTAAATTCAGTTCAAGTTTTTGGAACAGGCTGACAAAATATTCTTGCTAAAACACTAGGAGAATAACCCATTGGCCTACAGGTAATAATTCCTTAGAATTAATGAAAAGAGAAAAGCAGGGTAAAGCATGAATTCTTTGAAATTTCAGAAGTAACAATTCTAAATAGTTTTGGCATCCTATCCACATTCCAGATCACTAACCCTTAAAAAAAAAGCCCTTTCTGAGCAGGTGTCAAGTTTGAAAAGCTCTCTCAGTGGATTATCATGTCAACCCTTTTCTTTTCTGGTAAAAGATCTTCCCCAAAAATCTCTCATCTAGAACACAAGTTCTCATACTGTTGTTACAGTACCTGATTGACCACAGCCACAATCATTAGATATAACCTACTTCCTTCAGCTTACATTGCTAAGGTATTTTAATTCTGCTGTGAAACCTTATCAATCAAACTTTTTACTGTGAATAACTCAACTGGAAAGTGATCCTGTAATTAAGACAGAGAGAATACTGGGAATACTGGGAGACTAAGCCACATTTGACATGTTTTATTTACGAGCTAAAAAGACCTGAGCCCTTGTCTTCAGAAACAATTCAGCATGCCCAAACTGGCCTTTCAAATCAGAATCTCTCTACACTACTCCAGTTTTGATTTAGCTTCATTTGTAAAAATAAACACTGTTGACATGTCTCAAGAACCAAAAGCATACTGAAAACAACGATTTCAGATACCAGCTCCCACCCCCTTTGCCTTATCATCCCGCATGCTATGACTAACTCTATTTTTGAGGATAAAACAAAGTGCACCCCTCCTCTGCACTAAGGTTTCACTGGAAAATCTTGTGGAAAATTCACTTTAACCACCCAGACATTACCTTCGTCAGCTTTTCCTGCAGCTCCTGGATTTTGGCTTGCTGTTCTGTATTGATCTACAGTTAAATAGAAAGATAAGGGGGAGTAGGGAAAAAAAAAAGAGTGGTAAAATCAAAAATCTTTATTTTAATTCATTTCCTAAAAATCTTTGTTTCTCCCTACAAATCCCAACAGCACAAAATGCCCCTGGGCAAATCCACTCCCATTTTTCTAACGTCTCATTAATTTCATATTTGGTCACCAAGTAGATTGTTCAGTATGACAGCAATAGTCAAAATTATTTATATTTTTCATTGGCTGTTCTTTACTCATGAACAAAACCCTTACGTATCATTTACTTAACTCCAAATTCAGATTAAACATAAATGGCTGTTCATGCCTAGCTTCAGAGTACAATCCATTAAGTACAAGATACCAGAACAGCTTTGTATCAAATCAAAGAACAATGAATCACACCAAGAAAAGCAAAAGTGGGGGGTGCTGGTGAGGAAAGTGAGGGAGGATGTGAGGCTCTGCATGTCATTGACTACCCAAAGACACTCTTGGTTTTTGTGCATAGTATGAAAGACCCAGGAAGCAAAGTCCAGTACATAAAAGTAGCATACCTTCTCTAATTTGCAATACAATTCTCCTGCTTCGCTTTTTCCTTGATCTTTAACCTGTAACTTAAACATAAAATATATAAAAGTCTCAGGAAAAGTTTCAGTATACCGGTTTTCTACCCCGTCATCACCTCAAGTAATTTAAACACAAGCAGTTGCACAGAAAATATGATGTTGTTTCAAGAGTACAGTTGGAAGATCTTTTGTATTAATTGTACAATGCCACACTAATATATGAGAACTCACATACAACTTTTGTGCGTGTAAAGTAGCACTAGAAATAGAAGCAAGCATCAACCTCCCTCACCCATGAAGCCTTAAACTACCTTTTGCAATTTGTTGTGACATTCAGTAGCTTTACGTTTAAATTCCTCAGCTGCCATTCGGGACTCTCTCAACTCCGATTCATAAAGATCACTACGCCTGCGAGCTGAAATAAGATCCTCTTCCAATTGATTCATCATCAACCTCATTTCTTCTACTTGAGCTTGATATTCCTGTGGTTGTGGTGGAAGAGCAGGAAAAGGCGTTACATGTTATAGGCAACAGGGGAAATAGATGGAGCAGCAGATCCCAGAACACTGACTGCAGGCAAGAGGCGCATTTAAAAACACAGAACAGAAGTGAAGTATTAAATAAAATAGTCACAGCTAAGCAAAATAAAACATCCATGATATTCTTGCTGGAGTCTTTCCATTTTCAAGCCAGTACCTCATAAAAGTTAAAACATTGCCTTTCTGAGAGTGGCTTCACTGCAGAAACACACACGCATCTACATACAAGTGATTAAAATTGCTAACATTTCTGATCTTTGAAACAGAAACGTTTCTCTGAGTTGATGTCTCTACTAAATGCACAGATACTCCTTCAAGATATATTTTCTCAGGCTGATAACATGATAATTACCACAGATCTGCACAGTTTGGATAAAGGAAAGGAAAAGCAGAGGGACAGTACAATACTGGGGCTCCTGGTCATCAGTTATTTTCTCTCAACAAAGTCAAAGAAGAATGCATTGTATGGGAAACAACCTAAATCAAATATTAACTTAGTAGAACTGACAAGAAAAAACCAAACCCCACACACGTTTCCCATAGAAGATCTTTGCCTATATAGACAAAAATAATGATTCCCCATGCAGGATACTGCAAGAAAGGACATTCAGAAGAGGACGGTGTGAGGAAATCGAGAACGCTTGAATTAACTGTCTCAGTTGAGACTGGGGACTCAGACTGACACTAGCTCAAGAGATTGCTTCACATTTCTTTATGGGAAAGACACAACTAAGTTATGTTTATTTAGCATTTACTAAGTCACGTAAGCATACATTTTTATGAAATTGAAAAAGTATTTTTTATGAAGCTAAGAAGAAGTAGAAGATATGCACATCAGGAGCTGGTATAAATGAGATTTTGAAGGGCTGACAGTGGGGGAGTCCATCTTTCCATTTTAGTATCTCTCAATACTCCTGGCTACCCCCATATTCAAAAGACTAACTGTCTCATGACAAACTGAGGTTTGTCATCACTCCTTCCAGACAGCCAGCTGTCCTCAGTTAGACAAGTGATTGAACACGACCCTAACGTCAGCCCGTGATTCTCTGCAACACAGAGACCTTATGCTGCTGCTTCAAGAAGTTGGCACTTTACAGGGAGTACGGCAGAATGGCTCTTTAGGCTGTAATCCCCAAACTGGCTCTCCAATTCACAAGGTAGACAGGGATTCTCACTCTTTCCAGTCAATCCCTATGGGTGATCTTATTTTCTTGCTGGAAGGAAGCAGAGCCTTTTGATATTAAGTGAACTCAAATACATTAGCTCAAATTTTTGTTTCACACAAATGCGTTGGTGAGGGAAGGCGAGTGAATAGTTTGAAGGAATGTGGTTTGTTCAGAAACCCTAAGATGGGAAGAGCCTTTCTGAAATATTCAACTTTTATACCAGCAAACACTTGATACTAAAACAGAAATTATGAGTACAACTGCAGTTGCCAACATGAAAATGAGTGTTTGGGAAGGGAGGAATGTGAGGAGGGAGAAGAGAAGAATGAGGAGACAATTAGCAATATTTCAGTTTTTGTCATGGTGAAGTCAAAAAAACAGGCTACATCACTCACGAAAACACGGAACAACACATCTTAAATGAACACTGGTCATAGTTTAAGAACTATCACGATGTGTTTAAGCTTATATTAATGGACAGGCAAAGCTTAGGGTGTATACTTGAAGCAAATTCGGTCAGAGTAGCTACATACCAATGAGTAGACCTTCGTAAAAATAGAAAGACTCTGACGTGTTACATACTGATTTGGGTCATGACCAAGTAATGGGTCTCCACTGGAGAAGAAAGGTGCAATAGGTCTCTAAGCCATCCTTTAAAACTACAAAGTGCTTGTGGAGAACCTGCTTATACAAACTATGTTGATGGGTTTCATGGATGTCTGGACTCAGCTAACGTTGAAACTCAAAAAAAAACCTTGAACACTCTTCAAGTACCCCAGGAAAGTTGAAACTACTGTCTCACCCTGAAAATACTAAATGCTTCATTACTGTTTTTGAAGATTCAAGTCTGCTGTTAATTTTACTGGCTCTCTCTCAAGAGTGGGATTTTCAACAGCAAAACTCTAAAGGACTCTCCCATTCCACCTCCCAGCTCCCTCTGACACAGAAACAACGATCCATGTCTTCACTGGCTAAGTTCCACCTGCTGGTATGAGTAAGCAAAAACATCTCTGCATATTTTCTTGTGGTGTTCTTGCACACAGGTTTCAGATAGTTCAGAAGACCCCCAGATAAGTCTACAGCATATTACAGGTCCATTTGCTGACCTAAGCAGCATTTTTAGGTCATCGTGAATCTTCACAAGTTAAAAGATTCCGGGATGAAATATTTGATTGAAAAATACTTGCATTATTTTTCCTGTGTTAAATGAGTCTGTACTGCTCAGGAATCTATTGATATTTATCTTGACTAAAAACGTTCCACATTTCAATATTTAAAGCAACTTTGCTAATGAAGTATCAGGACACAGAGTAATGAGCTTTAGATTCCTTGTATTACATAAAAGAACCATCTAGAAGAATGCTGTAAAAGTCTTTGGAGGTTTGCTACATCCAGAGGGTTGGTTTTGCATTTCATTACTTTTTATATAAGTGTTGGTCGTGTTTGGAGAATTATTACCAAGGTTTCCGGGCTTCTTTGCCTCAAACACTATAAAATTAGTCCGTTAATGTTTATAAAGTGCTTTGAAGATGAAAACCACCAGACAATTGCAAGAATTGTTTGAACTCCACAACAAATTTCAATTTCTTTTTCTTAATATAACATTTTGTTATTGAGTCACAAAACTGAATGGGTTCTGTCTTGCAGATTATTTTTAATCCTAAGAGTGTCCACATTTGACACCATATTTTTATTTAATTTTAACACTTTCTTTTCCTTACAAACAGCACTGTGGATTAGTGAATTTTCAACACTTTCCTGGTGGGAAAAAATTATGAACACCTTTGCAAGTGGATGAAGTTAGGAACCACAGATTCTATTTTGATGGACAAATTAGAATTTTAAATGGTCAAATAAGAAAATAAAAATAATTAAGGCTAGTTCAGATCTTTCCAAGATTCATGAATATGTTTAGAAATCTATATAGTTTGATCATTTAAAATGGACAGTTCATTTATAATGCAGCATTTACTAAAGCACTTCAACCATCTCCTAAGCTGACTTTACAATGTACCTTCAGGACCAGGAAAATCAAAACTAGAAGTCTGGAGCTTATGCTTAGTTATGGTGCTTCCCATTTTGTTTAAGAAACCACATGAAAGCACACAGACTGGGAGTCATCACGGTCAACCAACATAAAATGCAATCCTGGCAACAGAGCTAGAACATGCTGAGAAGGCATCTTTGTAGACAGCCACTCTACTCCCCACAGAAGCAGGTATACCTGTTCTTTGATCTCTTGCAGTTTTCGGCTCTGCTCTCTGATATCATGAAGTAGCTGTAGTGCCTTATCATCTTCCTGAGACACCTCCATCCGTGCCTGCTCCAGGCTTCGCTTTAAGCTCTGCAGAAAGTGAAATATTCAAAAATATACAGTCTTTGTTTTTTCAGATGGCTGTATAACAACGATCTTTAACTATGCAAATTCCTCTTTGACTGTAGGGAAGCATCAAAAGAAAACCAAGGCACCAATGATGGAATCATGAAAAACAATCATGGCTAGCGTGTCTTTTATCTGGGTAGAAGCAGCCCATTTTACAAATAGCATTTACTACACTGAAAACTTAGTTCAAATCTCTACTTCCTCACATCAAGCTTGGAGACAGAGACCAAATAGAGATCACAAAAGGCATCTATTATTGACAGCATTTATCCATCTTTTATCTAATACTATTAATTCACAACCTAGATATAATCTTTCATCTTCATGTTACTAGCAATCTTGTTCATTTTTCTTGTTACTCTGGAATCCTTTAATCGCCATTAAATTTTTACAAAGGACACGACAGCTTCAGTATCTCAACACATACTTTACCTGTGAATTTCAACAGACCAGTAGCCCTCCTACCAACTCTGTATTATTCTTCACCGGAAAGATGCAAATAATTTTATTTATTTACCCAGTAGAAACTAGTATAGGCAAACCACTCAGTTTTAAGACATGCTTTCCAACAAACAAATCCATCAGAAACACTTCTCAGTTCTCTGAAACAGTGCATTATCTGGATTTTTTCCTTGCTAGGAGAGAAGGAACAGACTAATAACTCCAACTTCAGACACAAAGACTGTCAACCAGAAAGAGAATACCCTCACTGGAATCTTGCCAGGACAACTGGGCAGATCTTCCTACTTCCATGAAAAGTGCCAAATGATCTTTGAAGACACGGCTTTGAGGCCTCATTTTTATATTCTATTGGAAAAACAGCAGCTGTCCCAGCATCATCCCTGACATTACACTGGGGAACTTGATCTGTTTGAACTCAGAAATAGAACAGATTGAGGCAACAACACCACTGTTTTCTAATCATCTTATTTGTCCTTGAAGATCTCTGTCTAGGTACTGATTAGGCCTCCATCCTCTTCTGGCTAAGAAACCACACCCAAACATGTTCTAGCACAGCCAGTAAGATAAAAACCAGAGAAATTTTCAGGAAGATCAGAACAGCAGTTATTTCTATATGTTTTAAGCACATGAGCATGAAACAAAGTTTGAATAAAATTATCAAACCAATCTCTGCAAACAATTCAGTGCTCCATTTTCAACAGAGAGCCTCTCACGTATTATCTTCTCTCCATCAAATATCCTACTGAAAACATGACGGAAGAGAAAGACCACCAGATTTCAGGCCTACAGAGGGGAAAGGACTGGTATAAGGGCTCACACTGCATTCTGTGATATAGGTGGCCAGGTCCTGCTCCAGGAGGGATCGCTGGGTCTCAGAGGCTTTCAGTTCCACCTCCTTTTGGCTAAGTACAGCCTCCACCTCTGACACTCTCCGGTGCAACCGCGTCATTTCCTGCTCCATCTGCAATAAATATCAAGAGGTTATAAAGGGGGGCTTCAAAAGCTTTAACTGCTACTTTCAGAGCTCTGTTTGAGAGGAACTTGTCTCCAAGAGACTTCTAAGCTATATCGCTCCAAAAGGTGTTTAAATTCCAATACCATTGTCTCTGCTCCAGGAATGCACAGTTCTTCTTAAGGACAAGTAGTAAGTCTAAGTCACCCCATTCATTCAAGCTGCTTGTTCATATTCAGTCATTCTTCGAACCCCAGAGAGCAAAGAAGCCACAATCATTTTTCACCTGACTTGCAGAGATGGTTCACTTTAACCTTATCCCAAATCCATGCTGGACCAGGAGATGGTTTCTCCCCATCTCCTTGTTAGGAGCAAATGGTCAAATCCAGGACAGAGCAAGCAGAAAAGTAACTGAATTCTCATAAAAGTCTCAATCAAGCAGTGAGTTTTAAAAGACTCCACCAGGTTCCCTTTATTGGAGCACAGCAACTGTTACAAGATGTTCACCATAACCAGTGATGTGACAGTAGTTATGTAAGCAGAAGCTGATGAGCTAGGAAGAGAGAACCTCAGAACAGCGCTGCTGTAACTGTGCATATGACGAAGAAGAGGCAAGGCCTGCAGGAAGCAGCAGTCGTCTATGTCACGCTGAGGAAAGGACTGTTTAAAATCCAGAGCCGCTTCTTGTTATGAGAAAAGTATCTAGAGCAACAGCATGGCCTAAATTCATCTCCCTTTGTATTGGACAGGAAGCCACCTCACTGAAGGAAAAGCACTTTGCCCACCACGAATCTGGATGATCAGCAGCATCTGACAGATCCCTGGACACACAGTGGTTGCAGATTCCTTGAGCAATGGAGACGGCCAACTGCATAAATAAATACCTTGTGACACTTGTCCTGGGCGTCTTGGAGTTCTTTGCTCTTGAGAAGAAGTTTCTTTTCCATGGAGCTGACCTTTGCTGGAGAGTCCACACTTGAAAACACAGATCTAAAAGAGCAAAGCCAAACAGCACGTGAATACAGGCAAAAGGTACAGAAATCTGCATTTATGCGGCCTTGGTGAAGTCACTGGGCACTTACAGCACAGTTAAAAGAAAGGAGCAGCAACCACAGGCTAACAGCTGTCATTTTAGTTCAAACATACCATAAAACCTGATGACACTATATCATTACTAAATCATCCATGCATACTTGTAGTTAAAATATTAATATTTTCCAGCGGTGACTTATGTTAGAGCTCTAAACAATAAATCAGAGCAACGCTTCTGCACAACTCTTGTACAGATTTGTAAGTGTAACAAGAACAAAGCACAAAGTCAATTTAACCATTTGGAAGGATAACACTTTGTCAGAATATTGCTCATTTTTGGTACATTATTGCTAAACAGAATTTTAAAACCATTATCAAAGTACAAGAGCCCTAAAAACTTCAATATGTCGTAATCTGCACTGTAAGAAGGAGAATTTCCAACCTTAATTATCTTCCCTGAATGAAAATTGAACTGAAACTTTCCCAACCCGACCCATATTATCCCCATAAACTCAATCAGTATCAATGTGATTAGTCACACTGCAGAACTTCAGAGTTCTGCCTTTAAGTACGTTTCCCCCCCTCCATGAGGCACATGTTAACTGTACTATTCCAAACAATTTGACTCCAGAAAACTGGGAAAAAATATTTGTTAGTCTAAAATCATTCTAGAAAAGAAAAGGAAGCCAGACAATGTCTTGGAGCATTTTTTTTTAGTGATCTGTAGTCTTAAATATGTAATTTTCAACAAAAAATCAAGTGCAGGCATCAAAATTTAATTTTAGAGAAAATAATACTCCCTCGCATAGAATCATTCAAACCAGATAGTTAAGCAGTTAATGATGGAATCGGCGTTAACTGATAGATGAAAACACAGCAGCACAATGAAGGTGCTCACAAAGGATCACACAGGCTGCCCACCCGTTGCTTTCTGCTCCTCCTGGCCACTGCTTGGTGCGCAGCCAGCTACCCCGATGGAGCACGGCGCGCTGCGAGCAGCTCTCTGCATACAGCCAGCCACCCACACACAGCAGCACAGTCTCTTCTTAACACCAAGGAAAGTTTGGTTCCTTCCCCACCATTTTCTGAGAAAAATCTAGTCCTGAATCTAAATATGTATGCAGGATAGTCACACAAAAAAAACCAACAACACTGATTTATTATGAAAACGGTACAGCAACATGTAGGTATCAAAACATCTTCAATACCACCTTAGAAGTCATTAGGAAATGCAATTTGGATATTAGTAAATAAATATAGCAAAATGCACCAAATCTACCTTAAAAGGAATCATATTTCCAGAAACCTACTGTGGAAAAACTCAGAAGAAAAATTCTGCTTGTCAACAACACCGATATGGTCAGGACTTAATAAAAAGCAAATGTAAAGGGAATGTTTTTGTAAAGTGAATGCTTTAGTCCTGGTGCAGTCATCAAGATCCATCAGATTATCATATTTAAAAATCAATTTATAAAGCATGTCTACACTCCTACAGAGAAAAGGCAACCATCTGAGAAAGATGCATATTAAATCCCTTAACAGCTGGGTGTACAAACAAGGCTAAAAATGAATAGTTGAGAAAGGCAGGCTAAAAATACAAATTAGAGCTCACATTATCTAAAAAAGACACTAAGGAATCTGCTTTAAAATGTAAATCAAATCTATGTAAATAGCTGCAAACATGCACTGAGACAAGTCTGGAAATGTTTTGAGAATTAAAAGTTAGTTTATAGGCCCGAACTGGATAAAGCAAATTTTGTTTTTAAAGAATTATATTTTCACCTTTTTGGGTTTTTTTTTCCCTCAAGTCTGAGATACTACCTAAAAAATCTCAAGGGATTGATTTTATTTGCTGCTTCTATTTCACCTCCTGGAAGGGGCCCATTGTATTTGTTATTTTTGCTTATTTATTTTATCTGTTATTAAAAGATCAGAGCATAACATTGCAGGCACCATTCCACATTTCAAAAATTGCTCCTAGCAAGTCAGCTTAAAGCATCCTTAGGCACTGCAGCCCAGGAAGTAGCAGGGCAGACACAGGCAAGAAGACACAGAGCTCAGCAATGGCACATCTTTCAGAGAGGAGTGATGGGGATGGGACAGAGCACAGGAGACACGCTGGCAAGAGCCTGAATTTCATGAGGTGACTCTAGAGGGAGCTGCTCCTCAGGGCTGCTGTCAGGTTGGTAAGGGAAGAGATGGATACAGACTAGAACTACAATCATTCTTTCTCATCTCTGTCCAAAGGGAGGAAAAAACTCCCTTAAAAATATATGTCCTTGTGACATGACCATTTTCCTGCCACACAAACAAGTGCATCTTATCCCCAAACGAAGCTGGTTTCAGTTCGCACTGGACACATGACTTTTAAGAGTTACCCTCTCCCAGTAACACTTTCCTTTGTATAATCTATATTGGAACAACTTCACAAGCATCCACACAATTTTTGAAGCGCCAGAAAGGGGGCAGAGAGAGGAAATCAAGAGAAATGGAATAGTGACTAATCTAATAAGCTCTGTCATGGTGATAGAAGCTCTCAACACAGCATGACAAGATGGAAAATGCCCACCTTGCTGGGACACTTATGTTCCTGCTCAGTCAGCAGCAATTCAGAAATGAAACACAAAGTCCAACATCAAAAACCATGTTGCAAAGCTATCATCCAGGTTGGTGCCATCTCAGAGTATTTCATTTAATTACCTGCTACATCTGGATCATTTCTTTTAGCACAACAGAGCAGTTTCTGCTGTTTCCTCTGAAGTGTGAAAAAGAGATTAACAAAAGGTAACCAGCATACATCAACAGGAAAATTGCAATAGATGTGAAATAACAAACACCTCTCAAAGTCTATAGTACCAAGTACTGATAGCACTAGCTGTGCCAATTGACTTTCGAAGGAAGCACTGCTCACACGTCTAAAAAAACCAAGCTAACTTACAGCAGATTATCCAGTGACTTCACAGCTAGAGCAGCAACAGCCTCAACCAGCAGAGCTATCAGAAATGGTGCTAGTTGTGCAAAAGCTCCTCCAGTCTTAACATGGCTGAGAAGAAACAAGGAATCAGTATGGAATCAGGTACAGCATCATTCTGGGGAAAGGAACTCAAATTTCAACCTCTCTGCATCAGAACTCTTTACCTCCTTTTGTCCTTTTATGCCACTCTCATGCTCCCAGCTCACCTGTGCTTCTTCCTTCTCGTAACAAGTGCCACCATCTGTCCCAATGCTGTCCCCCACACAGCGTGCCTGCAATCTCATCCCCCGCCCCTCATGCTCTATTCTTTTTAGCATTATACTCATCTGTACCTTCCACCCCCTCGTAAATGCTTGCTCAGGCCTAAAAAAAAAGCAACCAAAAACAAACAGTGATACCATCAATCTGTGAATAGAGCTAGCTGAAGCAAAGCATATTTTTGGTATGCTCATCTTCTGTTTCCTCTTTAATCTATCTTTGGTGAAAGAGTTTACCAGAACCCTACAAACTGTTGGACAAAACCAGTGTTCTTTCTTTTTGGAGAAATGGCCCCATTTTAACTCTCAGCACTTCGTAATGACAATCGCAAATCCACATCAAATTTTAAATAAATATTTTTTAAAAAAAATCCTGAAAAATACCACTTATGATTCTACAGAAAGGAATTTTAGACCATCTGACATAGCCTTACAGATCACTTAAAAGAATTACTAGGACTGCATTTATATAAAAACCGTTATCAGCAAAGGAGATGGGGTCCTAGTCCCACTGCCAGCCTTGCATGTGAATACCTGTGGGGCTCTGATTTAGCAACTTGCATTTTGTATCAACCTAATTTTTGTATCACCATAAGGAGCCAAGGCCCCTTCAGCTCTTTAGTCCATAGAAAGAGAGAACAGAGGCAGGCAAAAATTTACATCATAGACTATTTTTTTGACTGGGGTTCTTCACTGTATATTTGGTTAGCTCTGAATCTATAATATGTTTAATCTTATGCCTTAGGGCTTCTGCTAGTCACCTGCAGGGGACAAGAACGATTTTCTTTCACTACTTGATGCATAATTCTAGCATCTAAGGGTTTTTCTCACTTGTTCTAAGCACTGGAGATGAGCCACACTTAGAGACAGGAAGTAAGGTGGCACTGGCTTTTAGCGGAATTAAACTCTCCCTTGCCTGTTGTCTTGTCACAGTCTCATGCTCGTGGCAAAACCAGCAGCCAGATTTGCAGTCAAGGGAGTATTTCTCCCCCAGATCAAGAATTCAGAGGCCATGATGGGAGGAGCTAGCTGGTCCTCCTCTGCAGCTTGAACCCACTTCTTAGAACCATATAGGAAACGTTAAATAAACACTCTGCTAGTACAGGAACCCATGACATAAGCAACGCCCTTGATTCCTCCTGACTGCCACTTACGTTATTGCCATGCCCATTGCTCTTTTGTTTGATCTCACACTCTTCCCAAAACTCATGGTATGGGACAATATACACAATATTTCCTTTCAATGGACCCCTCCAAACTAAACACTGACTGTAATTTCTGGCAACAGGTCTAAGTAACTTAGGTGAACCCCTCAGGCCCTAAGTGTTAGGAGAAAGAAGAGAATGGGAAAATAAAACTTTTTATCCTTCTTCAATTTTTATAACTATCCTTTCCTTAAAGTAACTGAAATTCCTAGCTCTACTGGGGCTTCTCTCCATCCAACAAACAGGGTCAAGAGTTTAACCCTAAACTTCATGGCTCGACAGACCTCAAAGGACTCAAAGGAAAGTTTCAAGGTCCTTTTTAATGACACTCTGCAGATGCCTGGCCTAACTGGGAGCAGCACTGGAGGCATTAGCTGTCATGCTGCAGACACAGGAAAACAGATCTACATCACTTAGCAACCGTGAGGGATTGACTTTCCAAGGAAAGGTTTTGTCAAGAAAAATTCTGCACTGATAAACTTGATGACTTCGGACTTTCCAGAGAAAGCATCCCAAGATTCCCAACAGATAAGCCTGAGCTTCATTGACTGCTCTGTTCCCCACCTAGATATGGATATTGATGGTAGAATGGACAGAAATAGTACTTTATTTTTTATTAAAGCACATTCCACACAATACTTTATAAGTAAGAAGTTTATGTCCCAGTGTTGCAGTGATACTGAGAATAAACTAGTCACTGCATTATTTAAATGCAGATATTTTTAAGCCTTCATACTCTCTGCCATATTTAAATTGCCTTCTTAGAATGAAATGCAAGTATTTACTCCTAAAAATATCAGTGCATTTATCAAGACTGTTCAAAAAAAGAAAAAAAAAATTGGGGGGGGGGCAATCCCCTAAGATCTACTTATATCAAAGTCATTTTGGTGAAAATTAAGTACACGATGTCTTTCCATTCCAGCCCAGGAAAGAGCAGACCACATAAAGAAATTCTACTTCAGTCATAATTTGTCCAGAACACGTTAATCTCTATATTCTTCTGCTGTAGCCCTTCTCATCTCTTGCCAAAATCCAAATACAGCTTCAATACACATCTTCGGTGCTAGGTCCCCTAAGAAAGTGTATCAGTGCTCCATCTGCATTACTTCTCAGCCTTCAACCACCAGCACAGTTACACCACTGTTCATTACACTTTACCTCAAGCTCTTCTCCAGCAGGAGCCCTGGACCCTGTCACACACACATTTTGGCCATGTAAGTGTGTTCACTGTGGAGCCTCTTCTAACTGTTAGATGAATGGTCATCTAGCCTTGATGGATGGATTGCAGATCCCCAGGCAGAAAAGATAACAGTGTACATTATTTCACTTATAAATCAAGAGAGGTTTTAACCTTAGGTATCTACAGATAAAACATTCCATTTTTCTAATTGTGCTGACAATATTAGATCATTTCACCAAAACTGTACTTTCTTGGTTGTTATGTGTCTCCCTTCCTTCCTCTTTTGTCACCAAAGCAACTCCACTAAGGAAAGATAGTCAAAGGCTCCCTTTTTGTTGCTGGCATAACCATCATATAACCTTGATTCACAGCGTGGGCAAGATCAAAGAAGTCAACAGTGTCACCAGATCTGGTTGCACACTTCCCGCAGAGCGACCATCATAACCAATACGACAGAAAAATGAAAACTTGATTAAGGCAGATTGACAATGAAGTCCCTCCTGGGAACTAAGCAGCAGCAACGAACGATGCTTGACATGAAAACATGGCACAGCACCTTAGTGCCTTCAGTCACTACCCCAGTAAAGCCACTGCATTCCTGAGAGGCCTCATGATACTGAGACTTCCCAACTTAACATTCTCCACTAGTACTTTGTCAATAGCTCTATCACCAGGAACTAACTGCCTACCACACCAAATTGTTTATTCCATACTATTTATATTCCTCTTTTTCCTGACTCCATTCTCTCTGAAATCACATTTTCTTTCAATTGAAAAGCCTTTTTCCTAGATCTTCACCTCTCTCTACGAAGACATACCCTGCATACTTCACCTGAGCCTCCAGCCTCTTAACACACAAAACAGCAACGTCCAGTCTCCTATTTAACTCAACCCAACAGCACAGGCAGCTGCTGTCAAGCTCCTTCTCCTCTTCTCCGAGCCACCACCGAGTATTCCGAGATCAGTGGAGCTCCATTTCTGTGGATCACTGATTCAGCCTTACGCATCCCCAGCACTGTGGTGCCCACTCTCTAATCCATTCAAATGCCCTCCCCGCTTTTCCACCTCCAAACTCCTCAGCATTTTCCTCCTCTCAGACATCTGCAGTACCAGAAATGCAATCACCTACTGCTTCCTGCTTAACAGCCGCAACTAATTCAAAGTATCTGAACAACAATTTTAGTAATAACTGGCTTAGAAACAATCCTCTAACCCCCTTCCCTCTCCCTCAGCCCAGAAATGATCACAGAAGGGTAGGACATGCTCGAGCCACAGCAGCAACAGATAACGCCAGAATCTGGCAGCTTCCCTAAAGCACAGTGCAGGCCAGTTAAAACAGCTCCCTCCCCCCCACACCATCCTCCTGTAACAAACCTTCCTATTTTTTCCAGTGCTCTTATCCACCTAAGCAATAATTCCTACTTACTCTGATCTGAGAGTCCCCAGTGCCTTGATGAATGAAAACCCCACGAATGGCAAATCTTCACCCGAGAAACCTGACGGGTTCAACCGGCACGTAGAGGATAAAACCCGCGAATTCTTCTCTGGTTCATCAAAATTTGAGGTGTCATCATCAGACTTGAGAGTAGGAACGAAGGGGGGAGGAGCTGGTGGAAAAAAAAACAGGGAGAAAAGAGAAAATTCAGCGACAGTTCACTCTGCAACAGTCCCACTCATTCAGTGCTTGCAATGGCACTGCAGCTCCTGCTTTTAATCTTGCTAACACAAGCAGACTGAGCTGCTGCTCTCAAATGGTATTACAGCAACAAGAGATTAACCCCTAAGCTACCAACATGGCTACCACTCTGCAGGCAGAGTATCTCCCACACTGATCAAACTGGGCTTTAGGTGGGAGATTTTTATTGAGGTTTTTTTTGTGGATTTTTTTTTTCCTCCAGACATACATTGAACCAAATCAAAGCACCAGGCTAATAAAATCATTACCACAATATAGCTAAAAGTAATTTGATTCCAATTTATCTAGGAAAAGAAAATGTCTCCAACCTATCCAGTTAGTGAAGACACTACCTGAGAATGCAGCCTGATCTCTGCTAGTCAGCTAAGGGTAACACCTACCCTCAATGCTATCAAAAATCTCCCCAACATGAGCTTCTAATCAACAGTAAACTGGTCTTTCTCCTGGAAGGTTTTCATAAATTACAGCTACTGAAAGCTAATTGGTCTTCAGGAAGAGAAGAAATATCGGCAAGATTTTATTGAACCAGAAGAGCTTGCTGAAGACCTGGAACTCTTGTTGGGACACCACTGCAGTCTGGCTCGGATACAATCGGCTCTGGAGAGAGGTATATATAGAAGGAATTACAATCTATTTTTTACTGTAATTCCTATATTGGTACCGCTTAAGTTGCTAAGCAGTTGTTTAATTTCAGCTGATTTTCTAAGGTTTCCTTCAGCTTAATTAACCAACAGAACAAAAAGACAAGTTATTCTCAGTGATGTGCAGCACCCCAGCTACCTGCTGCCTTGGCTACGTGTGTGAAAGGAATGGATGCAAAATCCTGCTGTGCAATTCCTACCTTGCTAAATTACATTCTCTACCTTTTTTTTTTTTTCCCCCTCCTTCATCACTTAGGTCCCCACTCACTGCAAATCTACTGATCTCTTTTTTGCTCTGTGAAGGAGACAGCTCCTCAGTCAGTCACCAGAACACAGCCCATTGTCACAAGCTGATGGAAGTGTAGTGTGCTAAAACCGTTACCATGGAGCCGGTATAGATCTCCTGTAGCTGAGGGGCTGATGAGAACTGGAGAACCAGGAACAAACATTACAACCCCTGCAGTGCAGGCTCCCTGCTCCTCACTCTGCATGCTCTGAGTTTAACCCTACCTGCCTGCATTGGTGACAGATGCTGATGCTTATCTGACTGACACAGGCAGAATGAGTCACGGCTGGAGCTTGCTAGCTCCCTCTAGGTTGCCAAAGCCTTTCACAGCCTGCTTTTTAACTCTTTGATTCTCCAGACAAACCTGTGCTTAAACTACCCACCAGACCAGTAGTCATAGACCCCAAACGTCCCTGTGAACCGCCAAATGACAAGTGCACACGCACGCTTTGTTAGGAGCTCCCCGAGGAGCCGTTCTGACGGTGCCGCCAAGCAGGGACGGGAAAAGAAATTCCACGGAGCAGATTGAATGCTGCTCACGTACAGCAGCTCCAAGTACATTACAATGAGATAAACGGGGAAAATACACAAATTAAAATGGCTCAGTAGTAAGCAGCTTCGCTTGCTGGCTCCAGAGCATTTAAATTTTCTGTTGATATCATGCATTTATTAAGTTCTGCTATTTTATTGGTTGTAATGTCTATTTAGATCCAATATAATACTATGGATTGTAAACAATCTGTATTCCAAAATCATGCTTATTAGGATCTGCACTTTTAAAAATATATGTATACATAGCCCTAATGTCAGGATAGGGTCTAGCTACTCTTTTATATGATCTTAATGATTAAAACACGGAGGCGAACAAATACAGTTCAGAAGTACATCATCCTTAATGCAGAGATAACCCCAAAGTTACAGATAATTCAGAGCAGAGGAGGAGAATTACAGAAAATAATATATTTTAGTTTAGCACCTCTGCTTAAAGAACTTTGTGCATCTTCTTACAGGAAGGGGTTGCTGTGAGGTATTCTCTACTGTCTGTGAGGATGGATTGAGTAGATGAGGTAAAGTAACAGAGCAAACAGCAGACTATTCACTTCGTTTGGGGAAGACTGGAATTTTTCTTAAAGAGGTCATAAAAACCAACATAGCCACCTTTGCATCATGACATAACGTCCCTCCGAATCTGACAGTTAATTTCAGCTTCTAAAGAGAGCTCCAGTGTCTTATTTCTCCCTGGAAAGAAGCTAAGGAGCTCTAAAGAGTCATCTTCAAGGCATTGCAATTAAAGTCTTTCCTCTTAACAGGAGTTAAGAATTCCCAGCCAAACTGTGTGCATAGAAGAAAATACAATTTAAAGATGCATATGATCAGCACGCAGATAAAATGATAAAACAGACCAAGTGGAGGACAATGGAGGCACACATGGAAAACTGAATGAAAAACAGATCAAATCTTCAGGGCTGGTGGGAAATGGCTTTGAAGAGCACAGTGTTTTACACTATGGTTTCTTCTATTGTTTAATAGATGGGAACAAATAAGAGAAATTGTGAAAGTTATTTTGAAAAATATTGAAATTACTTTTGCTCTCTATTTCGCATTCGCTAAAAATCCATGTCTGACAGTCCAAAACTGCAACTTTGCAGTATAATTTTGTTATATTTTTATCAATAGTAGTGACTATAGACAAAAATTAAAGTCATTCAAAAAAAGGGGGGGGGTTAAAAAAAAAAAAAAAAAAGCCAAGAAACCACTTCTAGATGTTAAGTCACCCTGAACTGCCAACAGCGACTACATACGAGAATGTGAACTTTTTTAGTACACTAGGAAAAATAAGAAAAAAGAAAAAACCACTTAGGAGTAAGAGAGAATATCTTGAGGGATAAGAAGAAATGCTAGATCCATCCTGTTTATTTGGTAGCTTCTTCATAGGCCATTATTCCTAAGACTAAGGGGTCCTTTGCCCGATGCCCAAAATGCCTACAGAACAATTTCTTTCAGAAGAGACTTGTAAAAATAAGCCTATACAGATGAACAATTTGGTTCTCAAATGAAGTTCACACGGTGACATAACCTCTAGCCAATCTCTAATAATAACAATAAATTGTTATTTCTTGCTTAAAATCATAGGACTCATATAATTATCATATTTGAAACAGGATGAAGATTAGTGAATGCAAAGGGATAGATATGCTTTATCAGCTTCTGCTATAAAAGAATCCTTCAGCGGAGGTCAAGAAAAGCTTCCAAGAACTAACTGCTAAAACCATGCCATCACATGTGACAAGGTGAAAAATTTGCACTTCTTTCAGGCTCCCCCAAAAGGGAGGCAAAACTATCAGTCAAAAAGACAGTAGGCCTGATGCTTCTAGTCTTACCAACTGTATAAAGGCCTCTTTCTGCTTCTGATATATTACAAACAAATATATATGTTCTGTTCACCATTTAAAGTATCTTGTAAGGCTCTGCATGTTTTAAAAAAAGCCAATTGCTTGCCTAGATACCTCCCCACTTGTGGAAGGATGTAGCTCTCTTCCATCTGTTCCAAAGAATGACTTTCCGAGGAAAAGGGGGTGTTGTGGGTTGCTAAGTTAAACCCCACACATGGTGCAGTACTTTAACCAATTTATCATTAAGATTAGATAAAACGTCCCTTACGAAAACAAAGATTTTTTTGTTTTTTACTTAGGGGAGGGATGTGTATTTTTTTCCTTCTAATGTGTGCATTTATGACTAGTTCAAGGAGCACTGCCTTAATCAGGTCTTTCCTTCCCTTCAAAATATTTTCATGCAAATTCAGAAAAGAGATAGCGTGTTTCCCTCGGGACAGTGAAAGATTTGAATGAAATAAAAAATTTATAGGAAATACAGAATGCTTCTAAAGAAGCAAAATGTATCTTTTCTTGAGATACAAGGTGATCTATATATAAATGCTGGGGAGAAGCATCTGCACAGCCCTTTTAAGTAGGTTAGGCGTTACTCTCTCATGTTTTAAGAGGCCTATTTCAGTATAGTGTTATGGAAGAAAAAGAGAAAACAGCAGGTCTGACTGATGGAACTTAAGGATGTTATGTCTAAGACCATTTGAACAAAGGAATTGTATTAGTTCTAACCAATCTATATATCAGTATCTTAACATCTTCTCTGTTCTCTCAAGGCAATGATCCAACACATATGTTTCTGCTAATAAAAGTCATCTTTCAACTGACATGAAAGTGATCCCCACTTAGAGAGACAAGTCAACACATTTTTCTGGAGGCAAACATCCAAATGAGATGTCACAATGTTTAACTGTTACCGTCCTCAGTGACAATTTGGGGTTTATAAGGATAAGCCTCAGAACTATGAGCAAAGAGATTGGAGTTCCTGCCTGTTTAATGACAGAAGACAGCCTAAAATCCGTCTTCAACACTTCCTGAAGTTCTTCAGTTTGCATAAGACTTTAGTTTTTTTCTTCTCATTTATTTAGTTTCCTCATGGAAGACCAAACATGCTATTCCAATTTCAAGATCTCTTGGACTGCAGCTACAAAACAGTTCTCAAAATGGAAGGCTCTTTATGCTATATATATAGATCACCTAAATTATGATGGAATCTTCTGACCATCTACCAGTTAACCTTTATTAGACAGAATTTTTGCTTTGAATTGAACAGCTGATGGGTTTCTGGATTTCAGACAAGGCAGGTGGTTAACAAAATCCCCAGTTTATACAGAATGTAACCTTGTTGCCAAGAAGCCTGGTGTGTAACTCCCTAAGCTCTACCGGATTCTCAATATTTAACAGAACTATCTATTTGATACAAACATTCCAGTTCAAATCCTAATCGTTTAGCTGAAACACAGCTAGAAAGATGTTCATTCTAGATAAATAAAAATGCAAAATATTTTCAGAACTGTCAAATAAAACAAACTTTTGAAAGATTTTTTTTTAGTAAGTATTAGAAGGCATTAAATAGAAATTAGCAAATACAGACAGCAAAATTTATGGACATCTTTCAATAAAACACTCCAAGGAAAAGTAAAATTATCTGTTGAGACAGATCCAGTTGAAGTTCACCTTTGGTTAACGGCTGGATTGTTCCTGTAGCTTAAGAGCTGCTTCTACAGGCATGTGCTACCTCAACCCAAGGAAGACGGAACTTTTTTAAATGGCAGCTCTCTTTTGGAAGGGGTTTATTGAAAAGTCAGACATTTCATAGGTTACCCTAACAACAAAACATAAAAGTGAAAAACCCTTAATGACACATTCTTAACCAAAAGTGACGCATTAAGAATGGCCATCCTGGAGTGCCCAGCATGCTAATTCAAATACTTGCAAGGCACGGATACCAATTTTTTTCCCTACCTTTTTCAGTCCAAAATAGAAATAACATCATCACTTTTATAGATTAGAGGGAAGTCTGAGTGTGCTGACACAGAATGCATTTAACAATGACTTGTTAGAGAGAAATTCATGTCTCATACCCCAAAATCTTAGCAAATTGACTTGAGGAAATGA
This sequence comes from Penelope pileata, assembly GCA_013396635.1. Taxonomy (NCBI): domain Eukaryota; kingdom Metazoa; phylum Chordata; class Aves; order Galliformes; family Cracidae; genus Penelope; species Penelope pileata. The sequence goes on from WBMW01003825.1 coordinate 386,660, forward strand.
GATTCCTTAGCCTAAATCTAAATCCTGGGGCCTCTTCCAATACTTGTTGGCTTCCTAATTTCCTCAGGCTGCCATGGCTCCAGCTAAACACCACTATCATACGAGGTCAAGAAAGAAACCTTTAGCTCTTAGCTAGCCCAGGCCAAGCCCATCAAGGCTTTTGAACAGAATGATAGTGACACTGTCCTGAATAGACCAGCAAATAGAGAACCACTGCAGAGAGCAAAGCAATAGGCAACACATTGAATCTGCCACTAAAAGCAAAAAGACTGCTGTGTTTTGTGCTAGTTACAGCGAGAGTTTATGATGTCTGAGACATAACAACCACGTCAGGGGTCAAAACTGCATGAATGTTCACTGTAGGTAGGTCTGGATATTAGAGGGAATGATGCAATCTGCCGGTCAGCTGCAGGCCAAAATGGGATTTTTTTAAATCCCAAATGACTACTTCAAACTTTCTAATGATGTCAGAATTTTTCCATCTGAATCACTGTTATCACATGAAACAGCAAAACACTCTCAATTAACTTGTGCAGCTGTGCCAGTGCTGGACAGACAATTGCCAAGGAAACAACAGAGCTTTTCTTAAATGCTATTTTTTTCCAGATATAAAATCTGATAAAAAATGCAATCCAAAAATTTCAGAAACAGAAATTGGTAGCTTAGACAGGATTCTGGGTAAAGGATGCAGAGTGAGCTGAAGCCTGGGAAATACATGCTGAAATTCTGAGGAATATTTCTCATTCGAGGCTCAATGGCTCTCAAAGGGCAGAAACAATGGCATTTAACAGAAGAGCAGTTCCACGAGTTCAAAATTAATGAATCAACAGAAAAGCGAGTAAACATTCTGTGGAGCTGACAGCTGAAGTGCTGAGATAGTCATCAAACAGCAGAAGCATTGGCTTAGCTATTCATGGAAATTAGAGCACAATCATTGCTCTTACTGCAGGGCAGCATATTTGATAAAGAATATAAGGCAGAATCTTACAGCCCAAATAATTTAAAACAGTATCCAACACAAATTGGGCACTCATAGATCATTGATGATACACAAAATGCTTTCGCCATGGTGCTGGTGCCTCACTAGTTCCAAATACTGAATTCCATTATTTCCCCAGTGTTACAAACAATTTTCTGCATAGAAAATCACCTGCTTCACTGATTTTATTCCATTCCAACTGGAAGGAATGGATTTTTGACAAAAAACTTAGTCATTTATTAGTCACATTAACTTTGAGAAAAAAGCACCAAAGCTCCCTATGACCTCTGACATTTTATCACCTATAGGAGATTAAAAAATAAAAATCTAAAGAAGCTGGATCACAAGTAATGAAAGGGAGAAAGCTAAAGGCACAATAAAAAATATATGAAAGGAAGCCAAAATGAAGCAAACTGAGGTGGAAAAGGCCTCAAAGAACACACATGCATTTTAGTCTGAGGAAAGACATGTAAAGAACATCGTGATTTTCCAGTCTAGTGCCTGCAGTAATATAGCAATTGCATCAGAAATTCATACAGAAACATATTAAACTTCATCTTGCCTTACAATTTTCACCTAAGAGACGTTAACGTATCCTATCCAAAAACCAGAACAAATTGTTTTGTTCAAAACACCTGCTCCAGAACGCAGTCCTGTTTCATTATTAATAATGACTCTGATCAAACACACTCAAATACTCACGTTGTACAGATTTTCACGTTACCCAAGAAAGCAGAAATTGTTTACGAACGCAGTGTGATTCTACTTACAGTTACGGATATTATTCCAGTCAATTTTAGAAAAGAATGGATGGCAGCAGAGTCCCTCATAATCCAGCCTTTCCTTCTGCCCACAAAGCAAGCTCTGGATCAGATCAAGAAATTCACTACTAACTTTCACATCCTCTGGGAACTTCAGATATCTCTGGGTTAGGAAGAAAAGGATTTCTGCTTAGTAGGAAAACGGTCTTAGAATAGTAAGATTCTTAAGTTTCAATATACTGAGATATATCAGGCACAAGGGATAAATACTTACAACATACAAAAATAATGGTGGATTTTTTTCCAAATAGACTTTTACGTACATTTAATACAGTACAGCTAATAACACAGGAACAACCATATCAGGTCAGACACACAGCAGACCCAGTTCACCATCTTACACTGAACAATGGTCAATGGCACATACAAATGGAAAAGTAACAACAGAAGACACTTCCCCAGAAAATTCTCCCAAGCTTCTAAGAATTTATGGCTTAGGACTTTCTGAACCAGGAATGATGTCTTTGTATTTGCCAGATCTCAACGGGCTCTTCTTCTATGAATTTGTTTCATCACTCCTTGAACCCATATAATTGTTCAGTAGCTGCAAACCTATCACAATGGGGAGACCTTTGCCATCATGTCCTCCTATGAAGCATCCATAGTTATTGCTGACTACTTCCATCTGATGCCCATAATTCTCATATTCAAAGAGATAACAAACATTTTGTTCACTTTCTCCCAGCTACACATTTTTTCCCCCTTTTTCTTTCCCACTAACTCCTACCATTTCTGTTACTAAGAATTAAACTAACATTTTTCGAGATTATAACACCAAACTCCTTTCTTGAGCCCACCACTAGGTAAAGTTGAGATTCTTTTCCTTTCATGGGCATTGGTTTAAATATATTTAATTTTCACATGACATTTTAATCATGTATGCACTCAATATCCTCAAGTCCTCAGCTCTTCATAGCTGGCCCTTGCTTTACTATCCAGAAACACTTATTGTCATTAGGAAACTTTATCAATTCACCCTTTCAATCCTTCTTCTAGATTATTTTGCCTAATATGGACAACTAAATATTTTGAAATTCATGCATAGCAGATGGCTATTTTTGGACAGCTGTTATAAAAAGTAACTTGATATCTACAATATGGAAGCGTATATAGATAAAATACTAAAAATATTATAAATCATATAATCACAAAATATCTTATGAACATGACAAAGTAAGAGAATTCCGTTAGCTTCTTTTTTCAATTGTAAAAACATATAGTCTTTTGTTACAGCCTTTTTACCCTGGAACACGGAAGAACTCTCTACCTGGAAGTTCATGATGTTATTGAAAGTTTTTGCTGAAGTTCCTTCAGTGAATGGAGATCTTCCATAAATCATTTCATACGCAATGACTCCTAAGGACCACCAGTCACATTCCGGACCGTAAGAAGCTTTGCCATCCCCATTCAACCCTGTTAGCATTTCTGGTGCCATGTAATCAGGTGTGCCAACAGGAAGCTTGGCATTGACCTAGAATAGAGGCAAATATACTCCAAATAAAGTTACAGCACTTCTGTTCACTGATCATGGTAATAAAACTTTTATTTTTAAATAGACAAATTTTCAGCCCTCCATGTCAATTTTAAGTAATTTTAACCCAGTTGATAAGAAAAAACTGTGAAGTTAGGCTAACTGTTGATAAACAAAGCAATTAGGTACAAAAAGAAGTCCAATTATTAGAGCTGTCACTGCAGACTACATACAGCTGAAGTAAAAAAGCAGCACTGTAAGAAGAGCAGCACTACAGAACACTGATGTTTTCAGCAGGATGCATACTCAAGTTCTCTGCTATTAATGGGAATGTCATAGCTGAAGTTTCAAAAAACAGTCAAATTTAGGCAAATTTAGACATTGATATTCCCTGCCCTCATTCCACTCTGTGTCATCCCTACCCTTTCACCTTGTGTTCAGGATCAGTTAGTATTCAAACTTCTTAAGTGCTTGGAAAAGTTAATTCAGAAATCATAACTGCAATAATTTCTTGCATTGAGTGGCATAAAAGAGTGGAACAAAATAGCAGGGAGCCTAACAAAGAAACTTGAAGAAGACTGAAAAGGTCGGTAACATATGAAGAAAAAAAAACATACAAGAAAATGCAATGCAAAGGAACACTGACAAAGGAAGAATGAGGAAAACAAAGTATAAATAGTCACAGTACTGACAAAATGCTATGAGAAATCAAAAATCATAAAACAAGCAAGGAATCTGATATATAACTTCACATTCTTGCTTAGAAGTATTTTAATTTAAATTACTGCTTGAAATCGTATGCAGCTTCCTAAATTTAGAATCAACTTATAAATAAAAGCTCAACCAATTCATGACTATGAGTACAGTGCCTTTTTTGTGAGCAAAGCTGAATCTCAGAACACTGGAATGTGACTCATTTTAATCAAGAGCTCCTCTGTCTTCGAAACTATGCCACCTTAGTTACAGCAAACATAATTTTCAGTCCAATTACAAACAATGATAACTCCACGTCCTTCTTTAAACACAGCATTCAACAGTTGTGAGAATCTCTAGAAGTACGACTTTCTAACTGCAAGGCAGCAGCATTAGAAAGTAGATTTGCCTTTCACCTACTTATATATTAAAACTTGAATAAGCAAATATTTATCTACTGAGAGCTGCAAAAGATATTCAAGCTCATGTTCAAAAAGCCAGTCATAAATGGAAAAACATCATTGCAGCTGGATTCCATATTGGACAGGAAAGGTGGAAGAACAAGGCATTATCAAGGAACACACAGTTTTCTCTTTTTGACTGGAACATCCAAACAACCTGTAGACAAATCTTAAATTATTACCGTCTTGTTTACTGTCATTTTGGCAGCTGACCCAAAGTCTACCAGTTTAACGTGTCCTATCCGGTCAATAAGAACATTCTCTGGTTTGATATCTCTGGAAACAAGAAGAAAGCAATCAGTACCTTTTCATGTTGTTCCCCAGTGTCACATCTGGACAATAGTATCCCATTTTTCAGCTACACTCAAGCATGTGCTCAGCTGCATAAAACCTTAATTATGTCTTACCTTTTGAGTCTTATTTCCAATTATCGTTCTGCTTCCAAGTAAATATGAAATTAGTCAAGTTCTCTTTATTTCGTGGAAAGTGAACAGTTGTTGACAGAACATTAAAAGACAGGGTGGTTTTGCACTGAACTATTGTAACATACTCTGTTGTAACTGAGTTACAGCAAAACATCATGTAGCTGTCATCCTAACTTTCCTCTCAACTTACTCTGTGCACCTTTCAAATCCAGGCAGCCATCCTGCATTAGAAAGCCACAGTCTATATGATCCAAGTGCAACCACTACAGCTGCTTGGAACATAAAATACTGCATAACATGTCTAAATTCTCAAAATTTATGGAATAAATCTTCCTTAAACAAACAGGATATCTACAAAAAAGGTAATGTACAATTATATCCATCAATACATGAGAAAAATCACCAATATGATTTACAGTTGCAGCCTTCATGCCTTGGTATGATCTCTAGAAAAGTCTGTGGTATTTAGCTATCCCAACACACTGCACTGCCCTGTCCAACACACAAGTACAGCAAGGTTTAACAATTACATTACTTTCCTGTACTGCTTGGTACTAATAACAATAACCCTTTAGTTCTGGAAAGAATTTTTTTCTATAGTGCAATATTAAGGATTTTTTTTAACTACACCTAAAGGAAATATATGTAATAATATTTTCTTACTATTAGTTTGAAATTTACATCAAAGTTAATGCCTTTAGCTGCAATTACAGTTGGAGTATGATTAATTTTCTAATTTTCTCTACTGATACAGCATGTGAAATACTGCCCTTGAAGAGGAGAGAATATAAAGAACAAGAATGCATCCTTCCAGAACACTTTATCTGGAATGATACTGGTTAAATACTATGGGCAATGCAAAGCAATCTTTACCTACCGGTGTACATAACCCATCTGGTGGACACTGTGAATGGCCAGAACCAGCTCTGCAAGATAGAACTGCACCATGCTCTCATCCAGTTGGTCCTCATATCGGTTTAAGAGCGACAGTAAGTCTCCTCCAGGCTGATACTCCATAACCTACATAAAATTTTAGAGGAAGAGATACAGTTTATATATAATAAAGGTATTCCATTCAACTCCCCCATATTCCACATATCAAAGAGTAGCATGGAACGCAGGAAAATTTACAGAACATAAGCACATTTCAGTCATCACATTGTTCTTAAGTATAACAACATTAACAGTGTTGAACAGAGAAGAAAAAGACTAGCACTACCAAGTAGAGATTTTTCTTGTCTTGAAATGCATATTGTAACTGTGGAATCCATGGACTGGTACTCTGAGATAATATACTGCGTTCTTCTTCAAAAAATGACACCTACAAAAAAAAGAAATGTTCAGTTATATGCTGATGAAAATGGGTTAGAATACATTAGAATTCTACTGTTTTAGAAAGATGTAAGTGTGTGCCAAAGGCACACATTATGTAAAAAAAAAAAAATTACTTAGAAACCATTAAATGCCATTTCCTTGCAATGTGTGCCTTTAACAAAGTGATATTACTCCTCTGTGCTTTGAGTTCCCCTCCTATCTTCTGTCCTCCAGTCAGTTTGCAACTGAATAGCCTCCTTTCAAACTGTTTGGAGTGCAATCTTGACCTCATCTGGATTGGCCATAACAAAATAAAACTAATCTCAGAAGAATCAGACAAGCAGAAACGATGCTAGGACAATTATGGGGTAGCATCTCACAGCTAATTCAGTAATGAATTCATGGAAGATATTAAAATACAAGTTTTCCTTGAAATCCTACGTTCCCAACTATTTCTTTACTCAGATGTATTTAGACAACAAGAAATTAATTTACAGAAATATTGCTAGTTCATTTAGATCATTGTTCCCTACTTCCACTAAATGTCATATCGAGGGTAACATCATAGTTTTTGCTTTTCTTGCTAGCCTATGCCATAGCAAGAGTAATTTTAGTTCATTTCTGACAGCCACAAACAATGCTAGAAGCTAGAGAACCTCAGGAGCAACTTAACTGCATCCATGTATTGGGAACAGCAAAGTTAGATACTCCTGCAGAAATTCACAAGGCCTTTCATGGATTCCATCCTGTATGTCATCTCTCATTAGTGGAAGATTAACTTCCACTTCTCATCAAACTACGGCAACAATCTTCATTATTCTTCCCACCCCTCCCACCCCCTTTTTTTTTTTCCTTTGTAAGCTTTCAAGTAACACATCTCTCAAGCTAGAGAGAGGCTCTCTGTAGCATATCAGTCACCACAGTTAGCCATCACACCCATTCTTGACATTCTACATTGCTCTTTAAAATAAAATAAAAAATTTAATAAATATATTACCTGAAAATTTAAGACACCATCAAGTTGTTCATCAAGCTGATCAAGATAGATTCAATATTTTTTCCTTTATTGTTTCTTGCCTTACAATTTAGGTGATAAGCTCTTTGAGAAAAGGACTGTTTTATTTGGCACCTCACCCAATAGATTCATGGTCTATGACAACGGCTTTTAGACACAGCAAAACTACATACAAATATACTACTTCATTGAAATGTAACATCATTCTTCCTATTCCATTTTTACATTAAATAATATTTATTTATAAATCTATAAAAATATACTTCTAACGTAAGTATAATAGTAGTGACAGAAAGGAAATGCTCAACAAACTAGTTTATACTTCTGCTGTCATCACAGAAGAATATACATACGTTCTCCTGCGCCAACAAGGACTCCTTGCTCATCACCTTCATAGCATACACATCACCAGTAACTCTCTCTCTTACTACCTTCACATCTGCAAAGTGACCACAGCCAACCACACTCTTTACTTCAAAATCGTTCACGCTAGGTTGCAGTTCCCTTAATTCAGCTATAGTCTCTGCATCTATAAAAATAAAACATTTATTTTTACGTTAGCCAACTGGCACTTCACAATGAACACAACATCTGTAATGGGGAGTAAAACAAAACCAAAAAAAAACAGAATATTTTCATTACAGATTCTAAAGAAATGTTAAATCATTCCAGGATATGCTTCTTAAAAAACAGTATAAGTAATAGAAAAAGACAATATTAACACATAGTTAAGATTGAAATCTGGTACACACAAAAGAATCAGGAAATGCTAAGACAGTTCCCATAGCAACCATAATTCTATCCCATTCATCCCATCATAGGCTGATAGTCTTTTTGTTTCTGATTTCCAGCTATCCCTTGCCAACACAAAGCTAAATAAGAGGGCTTTACCTAGCCAAGTTCTGTGAGTCAAGTGCCAGGGTTCAGCCCTCTGCCTGTGGGAGGCACTAGTCCATTGTCTAACAACCAACCACAGGCATTTCTCTCAGATGTCAGTTTAAGTTTTCCATTGACTAGTTTCAACCAGCATGCACTGTGGTAAACAATTGCTCTCCGCAGTGTTCTAAAAATTCTTCAGACTCCAGCAGAAAATTACTCTCAACTAATAACATCTAAAAACTATTGGATGGAACTCTCGCAGACAGCCTGATAAATTACCTGTAACCAATTTTTTGTGCATCTTAATAGAAAAGTTGATTACATTTTTGGTTTTTCCAGTTGGTTTTGGGTTGTGGTTTTTTTTGTTTGTTTGTTGTTTCCCCTCAAGTATTTGAGCACTTTGTCAACAAAATATTTAGGCCCAGTCCATCCAGAATCGTTTCTGAAGTACAGGATAACTACTTAAAAGTTACACAGGCAAAATAAGGATAAGACACGGAATTCAAGATATTACTTCATGCTGAAAGAATCAAGTATTAGCAAAATAATTTCTAAGTATTTTTTCCTCACCTTTAGTCACTGTTCTATACTTGTACCTGGAACTTCACTGTATGCAGTATTGAGACACTTTTGTTAAAAGTGCCCCTCCAGCTACAAACGTAACACAAGCCAGGAAGGGCGCACATTAGAGTCACAGGACTTCAAGTGCCACTTGCAATTTGTCTTTTTGGACCTGAATAGAGTTTATCAAGGTGCCCAAGGTTCCCTTTGCAATGTTGACTCTGCCCACAAAAAGTCAGATGCAAGTCCTACATTACAGTCATCAACGAATTAAAGCAACTATGGCATTATTTCAACATTCACATGCTTAAGCGCTACCTTTTAAAACAACACCCAAAGCCTCGTCTAAAAGACACTCACACTTCTTGACAAAGTTGCCAACATGTTTAATTTTCATTAAAGCGGGGTTTCTGCATTCTTCAAAAAGAACGAATAAAGAATCCAGGATGCCTTCCCGGGAGAGAGGAGACATCTGCTGTTGAGTCACAAAGAGTGGCTTCCCCTGGAATAAAAAAGAAGCAACAGCAGATGGAGTCTCAGACAACAATGAAAAGCCTCAAATCAATAACATATGTATCGAACAGATTATATATTATCCATTTAAAAATTACTACTTTAGAAATTAGAGCAATAATGCGTAAGTGTGAGGTAAATACATCAACTCTACGTCTATCCATAGTGGCTGTTATGGGTAGCTCACTATTAGACAAAGCAATCTCTTAAAGGTCACAAACGCTCAGGTCACAGCTTTCTTGGAATCGTCTCCTCGGACCTGGCTGCCTCGTCCTTCAGTCACACCATTTTCTCATGGCAGAAATAGTTTGAGCAATCAACATCAGCGACTGCTGAAGGAAACGCTGCTGCACCCCCTGGTCAGACAGCAGCGGGGTGGGCAAGTTCACCTCACGACAAACCCCCATGTGCACCAGCCATGACACAAACATGCATTGGAAGACACAGAACGTAATATTCCATCTTTATGTGGTTAACATCCACTCAGGTTCAAACATGGACAGATGCGGAACATGGAACATGTTGTCCATGTGGAACACGGACAAACATGGACACTTAGCTTGGTGCCAACAGGACACAGCTTTGAACCTTATCTCCTTCACTCGCCCCTCCCTCCATGAAGCCCACGGGCACGCTTTGAGAGCGCACACAAACAAGAAGGAACGTTTGGGTGCAAATCCGGGTCAGCAAACCCTCCCCGGCCGCGGTGTACCTGCAGGAGCGCACCGAGGCGGGCGGCGCGGGCGGCGATGGGCTCCGCCTCCGCCGCGCTGCGGGCGCCGCACTTGAACTTCAACATCGCGACAGGAGATGGTGTGCGGGGGGCACCTGGAAAAGGAGAGGCGTCGGAGTGAGCGAGAAAAAAGGAGTGCGGTATTTGTATTTCCGTAGAGACAACGTTTATTACGACCAGACGATCGGAGAGCGTCCGGAGAGCCGCAGCAATCGGCGCGTGCTGTGAGAACGCAGCCGCCCGCACTCCTACCTCAGCCCTCCCGCCCCCCCTCAGCACGAACCCCACTGCCGCGCGTTACCGCCATCCAGGTTTGAACGGGCCGGGGCGTGGCCCCGCGGCCATCACTTCCGGCGGCGCCCTCTCCTCAGCCAACCCCGCGGCGCGGCGCGACGGAAGCGCGGCTGTGAGGAGCCGCAGCCCGGCAGGGCACTGCTGAGGGCCCCGGGAGGTCCTCCGGGCGGGTTAACGGCTGTAACGGCTGTAACGGCTGTAACGGCTGTAACGGCTGTAACCGGCGGCGGCGGCCTGCCCGGTGCTGAGGGAGCCGCGGGGCTCCGCAGGCACCCAGCGGGGCGGGGAACTGGGGCAGGCCGCAGGGCGCACACTGCTTTACACACCCAGCGTTATGCTGCTGGGCTCGTGTTTTACTTTTGTTTTTTTTTGCCCCCCCTTTGCCAAATGGTTGCAGAAATGACTCATTCCTAATAGCTCGAGCTGGAGCCGGTCCAGGTGCAGCCTGGGCGTCATAGTTGGCAGCAGCGAGCTGCCAGCTAGGGCTGCCAGAGGGGAAATAAAAACCTTTTTTCAGCAGCTTTAAATTTTCTTGCTTTAAATGCTTATTTGACCTTCCTGTCCTTTCTCAGGTGCAGGGTAATAAGCTCTCAAGCGCAGCAGTACCAGCTCGGCCTCCCCTCAGCACGCGGAGGGGAACGGCGCTGGCCATGCTCAGCAGTGCCTGATGGCAGCGATGGCAGCGGGGAGCACGAAGCGCTGCTCCTGTCTGCACGCACCGTGCTTCTGCAGGGCACAGGGTGCTGCCTGACAGCACTGTGTCACATGGTGTCCTGGCAGGGTTGGAGCTGGTAGCGAACCTCAGTGAGAGGGTTCCTTAAAACTAACCTCGTCGCAATGTAGTGACAGAGAATCACAGAATGGCCTGGGTTGGAAGGGACCCCAGGGATCATCAAGTTCCATGCCCCCTCCAAACCTGGCCTTGAGCACCTCCAGGAATGCGGCATCCACAACCTCTCTGGGCAGCCTGTGCCACCACGTCACCGCTCTTCCCTCTGACATCTAATCTAAACCTTCCCTCCTTCAGCTTAAAACCATTCCCCCTTGTCCTATCACTATCTACCCATGTAAAAAGTTGATTTCCGCCGTTTATAATCTCCCTTTAAATACTGGAAGGCTGCAATGAGGTCTCCCCACAGCCTTCTCCTCTCCAGGCTGAACACCCCCAGCTCNTTTTGCTATCCAGCAATCACCTTGATTATGCTAAGAGTGGCTTGGCATCTAGCTGATAATGTAACGGACTGGTGGATTGATCACATCATGACTTACATAAATTATTTTTTTACAGATTTGTGCTTCCTTCTACTTCTTCCAGGCCACCTCTGGAACACTGACATTTTTAGTGTATTTCATGTCTCAGTTATGTATTTGGGCTCATTTCAAGTTATTAAACCTGAGAGAGTTTTTTAAAATCTAATTTACTGTCCACCACCTGCACTGCCAATTTGTTTTTTGGATTCCAGTCAGGACACTATCATTGTCTATGTCCCATCCACAACTGCAAAGCATATGAGCGATCAGCTCAGAAAAAGAACTGCTTTTTCATAAATTGGTCAATTCTCATGCCAGTGCATTTTAGTAAAATACCACATGGATGTTTGGAACCCCATCTTGTCTAAAGATTTTGGACAAGTCTGCCATCCAACCAAAGAGGAGAACTTTGCACTTCTCTGGCTCTCCCCTTCTCCAGCCTAGCTTGTGCACAAATGCCATTAGCCCCATCTCTTCTGACCACCAAAATCACTGTTAAATATCCACACTATTTCTAATGCAAGTTGGGAATTCCCGTTACTATATCTCTTCATTAGTTCAGATTTAGAAACTGGGGGAAGCAACAGAGCTGAGTTCTCTTTCTGACAGTTCATTTCCACGGTGTGTTCAAGTTAGAAGGTGTGGCTGATTCTCCTTTCATCTCTGTGGGATGGCATAGAACACCAATTCACAAACTGGCTGAGGTGGGTCTTTAAACGTTTCACCTCCACCACATTAGGTTGCCCTTTCCTTTCTACAGCAAGAACACTACCTCTGGGTGTCCCACACAAGAAGCCAAATTTGTTTGACCAGCCAGGTGAGTTGCACAGTCCTGCTTGGCTGGCAGGTGCCTGTTGGATAACTGGCCTCTCAACTGCCCAGCAGGTTCAACTACACTATGAGTTTAATTGTTACAATTTTCATGTTTATAACTTAATATTAACTAATAAAATTTTCCTTGTTTAGTGTGTTGAGTGCTTGCAAGAACAGAAGCTGGTTGTTCAAAGCATTCTTTGGGACAGATTCATTTTTCTCAACAATTCAGGTGAGGGCTCAAGTTAGATTAGTTGCTCTCAATAATGCCCTTAAATATGTACTTTTGCTAGAGGCAGCTATGATCACATAAGCAGCAGCAGATTACACATTATTTTTTCTTTTTTATTGCTGTGTAAGAGGCTCACATAAACAAGAATGCCTGCCTATGAATTGAAATGGTAGCAAAAAGTATAGCTGTGCTAAAACTGTTATCAAAATGTTAGGAAAAAAAAAAAAAAAGATGTAGTGGCAATGGAGGGAGTTGAGGAGACAGAGAAAAGCTGTGCAATTTCAGTGATAAAACCTGTTTCTGATATCTGAGGTGAAAAATACATACCTTTTCAGACCAATATGTATTTCGTTTCCCTTTAAATTGGTGACCTGAAGGCTTCAGAGTGAAAGTGATTTCCTTCATACTTTTGCTCTTTTTATCGAGAGCAATCAGTACACTCTTTGTCTTTCTAACAGCCAAATTACATATCACTTCTTGATCTTGGCCACTGCTCCTGTGGATAACCTCACTTAACTGGAAGGATCATCAGCAAACCTGCAATTGTACAAAACAAGGGGTTATTCCCTGCTATTAAATTAATAGGTTGTTCAAAAGCATAACAATAAATAGCTGTATGATTTTCCTTAAACAGGTCCCAATATGGTGCTCAACATGTTTTGACATCTCACCATGCATTGAATTGGCTACCATCTGTTTGGCTTTTTTATTTTAATAAAAGTAGGGGTTTCCCTTTTTCCCTTGGCCAACATTTTTGTCCCTCGTGCTGTTGTATGGTGTGCCAAGGTGACCTTGTTGCAAAGATTTCTTATTACTGTTTGCAACACCCTTTCAGGCTTTCTTAGGGCCTGGGACGCTAAATAAATATAAAAGCAAAAGATCAGGCATGCAGGTACGCTAACTTTTCACCAAGAACCTGACGCTCATTCTCATCCAAACTGACATAGCCATATTTTAATGGGCAGAGAGATGCCAAATCCCTTCTAACACCATCTGGCTGTGAACTTCTGTATTTACAGCAGCATCACTCTTAAATATCTTCATCTTTGGAGCAGCAAGACACTCGTTACTGCTCCCAGGAAGCTAACTTGCTGAGATTTACAGATGGCTAGAAGGTAATAAAAAGGCTCGCGCTATCTCAATTCTAAGAGCTGAGCGTGATAAAAGAACTCCTGTCCTTTGTCCTACCTTGGGAATCTGCTCTTTCCAATTCTTAATGTTGCTCCATCTATGCAGACTGTTATCAGTTTGCAGTCTGAGTTTCCCAAGTATGTGGATCCCAGAAGTAACCTAAGTAAGTTCTTCAGTGATGTTTTGTTGTTGTTGAATGTTATGGTTGGCCCTAACCATAGCTAATCTATATGCTTATGGAAAAAAAAAAATCCCTTTTTGGCTCTAGGCCCTTCTGTAACCTCACAGTATTTAAAGATCCTCTAATAAAACAAGGTCTTTCATTTTTTTCCTGGCCCTAACCCTGATCACAGATGGGTGACCACTTTCTGCATCAAAATAAAATTTTGAACTTAGCTGACTTATGTACTGCCTTAAACCCCTGATAATAAGTAGCTCTCATATTTGATTACTGTGACTTAAATAATCCTTAGATTATTTTTTGGCTCATTTTTTCCACTTTGTTTTCCCAAACCATCACAAAATGTCCAATTTAGCTGCAACAGTCATGCACACCTACAGGGGAAATACATATTTGCACAAAACGTATCAAAGAATAATAGTAATGGAAGAGGCAATAAACTTCCTTTCCAGAGAAAGATAGGAAGGCAAAGAGAAATAATCACCAGGAAAACAATTGTATTGTCTTTTCTCTGCAGTACTTTTAATTTCCTCTTTGTAATTTTTGGAGAAAGACCACCCTGCAATTATTCTCCTAGGTTAAGCAGAAAGGAAATGAAACTTTGAAAGACCAAAACAGTTTCTAGGTTTCTTCCCTAGACTTCCTCTAGATGTTAAGTTACAGAGGTACATCTGATAATATTCTTCAAGGTTATTTTGATTGAAATATTGAAGGCCTTTTTTGTTCGTATTAGCAATGTGCTCATGTATTATGTAAGTGTTTGTCTTCACTGTTTTTTTTTTAATACAATGTTTTTATTTTCTTTGTATTTACACAAGTAAAATCCATTAAAATATTGTTTTAAACAAACACGGTAGCATTGCTATTAGTTACATAGCCATCATCTGGATTTTTATTTGTTTAAAACTGCAAACATAGAAGTGATGCTCTTCACACCTCATCCTAGTTCTGAGGATTCCTCATTCCAGCAGTGTTCAGTGACTGCTGCCCATGTTACCAAGCTTTCCTAACACTGCAACCCTATGTCAAAATTCTCCTTAAAGCCAAAATATAATCATGCTGGTCCTGGTGTCACCAAAATGAAATGGTAAGTGAGCTGGGTCACTAACAATCCTTTTTACATGCAACCTGAGCATTTGTAGAAGAAGCTGCATGGGAATCCCAGAACAATAAGGAATCTTAGGCAGGCTGTGTGTATTCCAAGCAATGCTGACCCACCGAAGAGCATGGTCCCTACGCCAAAGTAATCAGGCCACGAGTAAACTGAATAATAGATACAGGTGGAGTTTCTAAAGAAAAAGAACCCAAATTCATGAGGCATTTGTATACAGAGTAAAGTCTGTACAGTGCTCTAGAAAGCATCTTTCACTGCTCATGTCCACAAAGCACATATCAGTCTCTGACTGGTATCACCACAACCTTGGGAAGCCTCATTACATAGTTGGAAGGGAAGAGCTCATAGTGAATTTCTGATATCAATCACATATAGGGAAGAATTCTGGTGTTTTGTTTTTTTTTTTTTGTTTTTGATAAAGGTTGGGTTAAGGCAGTTGAGAGAAGCTGAGCTGAGAAAATGACATTATATTTCTGAATGCTGTTCTCTATGTTTGCCACCTTCAGCACTCAGAAGCAATTTATACTGAAAAAAATGTTTAAACACTTCCATCCTCTTATTCCTGAGCCTCACTCTTGGCTACAAGCTTCACATAGGTCTCCTCCTTCTCGTGGTTAGATAAAGCATTATCTTTTGTAATTTTGCAGTTACATTGATCGCTACATTTCCATTCAATTGTGTGACCACAACTTATGTTCAAATCTACTGTTAGGTTCTGGAGAGTCCCATCTCCAGGCTAAGGTGTCACCTGTCCCTGTCCTTCCTGCCCACTGAGTGATTGGCAGTATTACTTTAATTAGCCCAGTGGGAACCTCTCCGAATTATCCTCAATGAGGCATTGCTCAGCCTTAAAACGTGCATTAATTTTAGTGTTATATAAGATTAAATGAGAAACGTGAAAATTCTCATGCCAAGTCTGATGGTGTCAGATTCTTTTTTTCCTTGATAATGAAAGTATTTGCTCCAGTAATGCTTCATTGAGGCATTTTTCACAACTAGTGCCTTAAAACTGTAAAACTGGTCTGAGGTTCATAGAGAACAGAACAGCACATTGTACATATCTGATGCCTATAGCTGTACAGATGGCATAGTGGGGTCCCAGCAGTGGAGGTAGAAGAGTACAGAAGATTCCCCCAGAGGAAGGCAAGAACAAGAGACTCTGTGAAAGGAGCATGTCTGGGAACATCAGAAGTGAAAGTGCCATTAGCCACATTAAAATTAAGCTTTTATTTTTTCTCATAATTTGTCCTCCACGTTCTTTTTTTTCTTCTTTTTTTTTTCTTTTTTAGATGCAGTGAAAAGCGAATGATCTTTCTCATACCTCAGCCTCAGGCTTCCTTTGTGCTATTACAGGAACACCCCTGATTTCAAAAAAATTATTTTATAGAAAGCAATTTATTAAACCTCACGATCTGTCAAGGCACATGAATATTGAAGCGATCATATTAACATCCCCTGCAATAGCTGAAAACTAAATTTGTCATGACATAGTAGGAATTATATGTTGCAGAGCAACAAGTGACAGGGGCTTAATTAAAGCAAAACTGGCAAAGTATCTGAGCAATTACAACAAACAGAGTGTTTTGTTTTAAATGTACCTGAAGAACTGCTTGTATATTTTCAGTGACATGGAAAGTAAGATGAAATTGAACTCCTTTAGAAGATGAAACCTAGAACAGTATAGGTACAGTTTATCATCTGGAAATTGCATGTAACAAAACACTCAATTACTCTGGGATTTAGATACAGTAACTGTGTACACAGTTGTCATATCAACTATATTTTACCGAGATTCCAAAAGGAGCTATGGACTATCCTTATTGTGAAGATATGAAATTCGGTTGCGAGCACAATTAAAACGGATTAACAGAATTTAACCTTAAATTGGTCCTATGACAAGTGAATTCTAGTGGTTCAAAGGAGGAGTTCTTCCTTGCCCTAAATCAACAAATCCACAGGAAGACACCTCGACAATCATTTGCTTGTTTGTGGGATGCTCACATGTGCTTCAGTGCCATGGGTTGTACTTCCATTTAGGAACCTGGCATTCCCCACCTTCCCATGGGCTGCAGAGCATCGTGTATCCCAGTTTGTTTTGAAAGACTTTATACTCAATCTAGTCCATGTGCTATGTTTGGAAACTGGAAATCTGACTGCCATCAAGGGAAAGTACCCCAAAAGTACTTTTTTGGGAAAGTACCCCAAAAGATTAATTCTGCCTTAATACAAGTAGTAAGCTCTTCTTAGTTGATCTCTGTCCTTGAGATGAGCCAGAAACAAAGATGTGCCAGACAGACATCTCCACATCCAATATTGATGAATAGCAGAGCCGTGAACACCCATAAATCTTTTTGGCTGACTTCCAGAAAGGTAGAAGAATGTGAATTAATTTAGGAGTTAGCTAGCTGGCGTTGAAAGACACTCATATATTTCTATACCATTGTGATTTTGGGGAGAAGAAGTCTGGTTACTGTTTGGAGTTTTATGAAATAAATTAGGTTAGATTGATGTTGAACCTGCACTACATAATAACATGGCAGGCAGCCATCTGGGGAAGGAAGCATTAGTAAATCAGTTTTCTACTGAAGTGGAAAGCATCCCCCTCTTTGAAACAGGGGTGTTTGTTTGTTTGTTTAAAGCAGGTCAGCTCAGCGCCAGTCACCACGTACAGCTCATTCACTGGAAGTTCACTATACCTACACAGATGGGATCTGAAGATGAGAAAGTAGAAAATCAAAACATCACACATCAAAAGCTGGGAGGAACATGCTCACATCAAACCCAGACGCTGGGGCAATTGCTCTACTTGCCTCTGGTGTAGAAGTCATTGGGAAGCACGAGGTGCTTTTCTGCAGCCCAGTGTTGGCTGACAAACGTAGCTACAATGTACTTAACGGTTCCAAGATCTGTTATCTGAAAGCAAAATAAAAGGACTCGCTTATGCCTACAGTTTAGTAAAACAAATACCTTCAGACTAAAGCATCAAAAATAAGTATTAAAATTAATCCTTTTAAAAAAGTAAATTTGTTGAAGTTATGTAAACTCTTCTTTTTTAAAGTACCTTTTACTAACCCTGGTGAATTAAATTAATATATAAACGTAGACTTATTTATATAACCAAACTTGAAAGAAATTCTATTGTTTATCTTTTAAAGATTTATTCCAAAAATTCCAGTAAACAATAATCTGTGCACAGTAGCCTTACGGGCACGGTGGCAGGCATGAATAGGGTACGAAAGAGCAACAGTAGCAATAGTTCAGAGCAAAGATAAAAGCATCAGATGTGGCAATGACAGCTATTATGCAGAAGGACTCTTCCAGGTAAGACTAAAGGGAATTTAGATATGATTGCCTGTCTATTTTTTAATTTGGAATCACGATTTTGGTACTTTACAGATTTAAGATGTTCTTGCTCTGAGTGGGTGTGTTCATTCCTGTCTTGAAGAAATCAGCAATGGCAGCCTACATATTACTTTATTTAATTCATCTAGAATTAGTTCTATACTGTTTGCTTGGAGGCCAAGAAATATTTTACAGTAACCATTGTGGAATTCTGATTTCTAATTTCCATTACAAGAATTGTGATGCAAAAGTGATTAAGAGAGAGCAGTGACAACGAGCAAAGTAACTTAACGTTCAAAGAGGGGTTGAATGACAATTTCTGGCTGTTCTGCAGGTCAAGTTGCTGTTTACTATTCCTGGTGTGCTATTGGCCTGGCTCACATTGTTTTCTTACACTTTTACATTTCCTTTTCTATTTGGATGGAAAAGGCTACAAGACCAGTATATTCTTCCTCAAAAAAACAAACATGGTGGGAGGTTGTTATAATAATGTTCATGGTCTTCCAAGAAGTTGTATTTAGCCATTTTTAGCCAAAGGGGGGATGTTAAAATGTTCATTTTGAAAGAAGAATGGAAGCTGCATGTCAAATAAGAGTTTCTGTGGAACGAATGCTTCTTGCAACAGAAAAGGATTAGGACTACTTTTCTTTTATTCTGTGTTTTTGAAGCTCTGCAGATGGACTTCCTTCCTTAGGTTTTAAAAATCAATTTTTAATAAAAGGTGTTTTTAAGCTTGTGTTTCAAATTCCTCTGTAATTGAAAGAATCACAGAAGTACAAAGGAGGTGTATGTTCTACCTTCTGCTCTGCCCATCACTCAGCTGTCCCGTTTTCCTCAGAGCAATGAAAAGTCCTGGGCATTGATTCTCTGAAATTTTGAAATGGGTCAGAAGCAGCAGTTATGAATTGAGCCAGAGGGTGAAAACAGCTGCTAACAATTACTTTCTTGGAAATAGGCAGAGGTGCAGCCATGTTGGGCCACAGTAAATAATCTACTTCTTAAACCTTATAAACATGAAACAGAAATCGGTCAGCTTTTCATATCCAACAATTATTAGAAAAAGCCTAACAGCCAACCTCAAAATGAAGAACAAAAATGACAAAAAAGGTCTAGACTAAGGAACTGTTGTTTGCCAACAACCCTTCCAAAGCAGACCGCCAGCTACCACTTGAAATCCTTCAGAAGACAGCAGTTAAAGCTGTAGGGAAGGCTGGTTTCTGCGTCTGTCAACAGATGCAGACATCTCAGTCCACCACGAGAATTGTGACAGGTATTTGAAGATAAAGATTTTACATTTTAGAATACAAGATGCTGGAATAAAGCAGTGTTTGCATGCAGGCTGCATGGCCTTTTTCTCCTCTGTCCTCTCAATATTCTCCTGGGTTTCATTCTGATGCTTTGCAGTACCCCAACATCAATAGATGATACATCACCTAGTTCCTGTGAATAAGAACAGCTATTTCTCCGTTGGAAAGAGCTCTTACATCCTACTGCTCCTCTGTTTTTCCAGGGTGGGATTCCTCAGTGACAAACTGAGCTGGAGGCACAGGCATGGCGATGCCGGCAGCGGTGTCTGCTAAAGCATGCCTCTTCCTCAGCCAGTCTTCCCACCTCCTAGGTGGTCTCTTGGGACAAAAATACCATCTAGACATTCATAAACATTCAATAAACAGGCTGATACAGGATATGTATAAATTATAAAATGCAGCAAAAAGCCTCCTTCAAGCACCCTGTTGTCAACTGCCCGGCTGTGGCACGAGGAGGACAAACAGCTCCCACAGCATGAATCAGGAGTACCAACACATCACAAAATGGCAACTGCTAAGTGACATTTTTCTTTGCATCTCTATCAAGTCTCTTGTAAGGAGGCACTTCTGCCCAAGCTGCATATAAATTGTGGGTTGGTGGTAGATGGATGCTCTGTCACTTCATTTGCACAGTGCTTCTTGCCAAAACCACGAGGCTGCAGGACTTCAATCGTAGAAAGTAATCAATAAACCCAGGCAGCTTGTGACGCTCAGTGACAAATTTTCGCTGCCTCTATGGCTATATTGTAATTTAGACAAAAATAGCTAACACGGCACTTGCATGCAAAAAGAAGTCATCTGCTACTTATCTAATGTGTATTTCAATAATCCCTATAATTGATCTTCATTGACAGTTTATGCAAGCTCACTCACCCACACTGCACATGTTGTGCTTCCTGACATAATTCCCAACATAGACTATGATATTTCAACAGAGGAAGCTTGTCAAATCAGGTCAAACAAAATAAAGAATCAAAATCTGCTGCAAGTCCTTACAGCTGTCTGCTTTTTCACCTCNAAAAGAGAAAAGCATAAAAAGAGAAAGAAAACAACTATTGGTAATTGTGTAAGAGGTCAAAAATGCAAAACTACAGTTTGGTTACATGTTGATAGGCTTCAGAAGAAAAATATGTCGTCATTTTTTCCCCAGCCAGCGGATTGTTGCTGCTGATCAGACAGAACTGCCGGTCTTTATTGTTTCCACGTGGTTTGATTTTCCCTGGAAGTGCCATGTATGTTTTAATGATATGCTGAATTAAAAGAATTCTAAATCAGTTCCCAACTAATGAGATGCTATTGCTGAGATAGGCCAATAAAGGACATTTTCACTCACACAGACAGAGCAAAACAAAGATTATGGCATTGATAATGGGTCTTCAGGTGTCCAAAAGAGAGATATCTAATTTCGGGGAAACACAAACAATAGATCCATTCCACTCACAATAATTGTGAATAAAGAGGAATGCAGGGTTTCTGTTTTATAAACACAATTACTTAGCCAGCAGTTTCAAATGACTCTTACTCTCCAAAGAATTGAGATATAGGAAGAGTTTAGCAGACTCTCAACTGATATTTACAACTAATGGCAGCAGAATCCAGGCGAAGCTGGATAGCAACGTACCAATATATCAGACACAAAGGGCTGGAAGACCATTTCCAGAGCACATGCCAGGGCAGGGGAACCCATGGTTTAATTTTCTGCAAATACAAAGAAATCTTCAGCTTTTTAAACAAAGCATTGTCTGAAGCTCAGAGACAGACACTTCTCCAGAGATGCCATTATTACAGGTTCTCTTGCCAAGTTTAAGAACCTGTTCTATGGCACCTGAGCAAATGACTCCCATAAATAACCCCTTTCACCCACAAGCCTTTCCCCCGTTAGCTGTGGGTAGTCTCTGAGGGTAACTTACCAACTGTGCAGCTGAATGCTTTTCCAATTTCTGATGGCTGTAGCACTTCACCTTATTGAGCTAGTAAGTCATCAGGAGAAAAAGGGAAGCAACCAAAGGTGACACGTGTGCAGAGGCAATAAAAATCACAGTAGCCTGCTTTTATCATATCTGCCCACAGCAAGGTGCTAGGGAGGTTTCTGCACGGGAGAGGGACGTTGGTATGCTCCAGAGAGTAACACAGTATTTCACAAGCTCTGCAGATGTATCATTTTATATGGAAGCATCTTTCCTCCACAGAGTAACTTCCAAAACACTGAACAAACAAAAACACTTCAAGGACAAACCCATAAATACTTCTGTTATTTATATATAGGTTACTCTCTTGGAATAAAAAATGGAGTAAGACTGATACAGCATGTATCATACCTGTCACTGACAATGAGCAGCGCAAAACTCACCCCGGAAACAGCACTGAGGAGCAGCTCAGGGCCAGGCTGTGCAGCATGGGCAAGTCGTCCAGGTCCTTTTGGTGGGACTGTTCAAGGAATGCTTTAGGAAGTAGATGCCTCCTTCTCTTTTGGCCTTGGCTGAAATTTCTTTGCTGAAATGAAAAAATCTGGGAAATAATATGTATTTATCTCTGCCATGTCCTCAACTGAAAGCAGTGGGGGAAAATGTAAAAATGAATGAAATTCTTCATATAAGGCCACATCTGACACTCAAAATTATTAGAGAGGGTGATTAAAATAGGCAAAATTTACATTAATTTAAACTAAGAATTTATTTTAATAGTAAAATGTCCCCGGAAGAAAGCAGATACCCAGATATGTGGGGTTAACACAGACCAGCCCAGTGCGCTGAAATAACGCACAGGAGAAGCCTTTTGAAGCCTCTCCTCCTGCCCAACAAGACTGATTTCATCTGGCTCAAAAGACAGTGCCAGGCCAAGTTCTGGAAGCTGTATAAACCAACCTGATCTCAGGAGAGAGGAGAATCACACTCCAAAGCACAAGAGGAACAAAAGAGCAATCGGCCAAACCAGGCTCTGAGGGAGAGCCTCAGTTGCTGTTGATTTTTATCAGTCTCTGCATCTATCTTGAAAGGCTGTCAAGGAAGCAAAATATGTGCGTGATCTCTGTATCCTGCTACAACAGCATGTCAAAGTGTTCATCAATCCCAGTGAACAAGATTTGGTTTCACGTTTGTCACATCTCTCCCTGTCACGTTGCAGGTCACGCTGCTGTCACACGTCCCGTGGCACCAGTGGGCTGTGAACGCAGACCAAGGCTGCGCTGTGTGCTCATAAATGTCACTGCCAATGAGACCGAGCTTGCCCAGCCTTTGCAGACAGGCACAATTTTAAAATTAGAAACAAGAATAGAAGATATTTTATTAAGGTAACATTCATACCTGCATTTCACCCCTAAATAGCTCATGTGTGGGTGAATATTAGATTTAAGTGGTTAATTGAACGCTGAATATGTTAGTGACAAATATGGTCTATGCACTTCCTAAAATGTCTGGGAGTCTGCAAAGCAATAAAATGGCAAAGGCAGGGCAGAAAGACAAAGGAAACTTTTAATCTTCAGGTTTATTTTTAGGCCATATATTGAATGAAATTTTGCCTTTTCCATAAAACACCCACACCCGTGCAGCGGAGCAAAGATTCATCACGCCAGAGCATCACAGCTTTCTTCCTGGTGTTGTTTTTTTCACATAATGTGGTTAGCTAATTAGATCTCCTCTGATCAATCATTGAATTACGGCTTCAAAAGGCATTACGATGCGATGAGAGTGCCTCGCAGCAGTTTAACACTTTGATTTTTCTGTCCTAACACATTTGCAGCTAGTGTGAACTAGGTCCTCCCAGCAGAAATAAAGAAATACTTTTTCTTTTTTTGAATTACAAGTGTGATTTATCTCACAATTTAAAAACTGACCAGTAAAGTTACTGTAATATGGTTTCTTTCTCTCCTCTTCTCCTGTCTCGTGTTTAAGACTAATCCCTTTCATGTTTTCCATGTGTCTTACGGTTTGATCTGAAGCTCTTCAGATCTGCAGCCTCCTCTCTAGCTCATGTTCTATTCAGCTCTTTTAATACCATCACCATCGCACACCTGTGACTTCAGCTGTGTTACAACACGTCCTTCCTTGATCCTCAGGAGTCTCTCTCAAAAACTGAAGGGTAGCGTAGGAAGACACTAACAGGGTCTCTTGTTTTCCTTTTGCCCCTTGACTCTTGAAGAGAAATTGTGATCTAAGGGTTAAGACTAAGTCACAACTTCAGCGTGAGATTTGTGCATGCCTTGGCATTTGGGGCTGTTGGCTTGCACTGCCTCGGCTTCTCTTCCTCCCTCTGTGACAGGGGAACAGCAATTACTGCTCGGTGTTTCCCCAAGCCTCACTTCATTACAGTTTCTGTGGCAAGCTTTGGACTCCTTGGAAAGCAGACAGTATGGAAGAGTATGGACTTCACGTGGGGAAACGAGCCACCAGACCAGCTCTCAGGTGGTGTTGCCTATTTTCCACCTTTCTGCATGCACAGAGAGCCTCCCTCAGGGCCCACATCTAACAGGAGCTGTGACAGCCTCATGGGCATCAGCTCCTCCCAATATAAAAGCTGTCAGTCTTTGCATGCTTTATTTCTCGCTTTATATGCAAATATTTCTTACTTACATACTTATTTCATCCTTTATTAGCCGGTAGTACTAACAAGGTTCAGAATTTCTAATAGCAAATCCATTTAAAATTGACATGTAAAGATGAACTATGCATCTCATCACCTGTAAACTTAATTAATCTGCTTCATACAGAGTCACTCATTTATCCAGTGCATGGTGATGATGGATACACAGGTGAGGGTGGCTTCAGTCCTGCTGGCCCCATGTGCTGAGGTCTGTTCCCCTGACTGCTGCAGTGCAAAGAATGTTAGAGAAGATCCTAAAGCACTAAAAGTGTACCTATAAATTCATCTTTAATATGGCTATAAAGCAGTGTCCTTTGGCTTAGCACAGTGCTATACAGAGGAATTCTTACACTAACACTATGACAGACAAGTCAGAAAGCTTTCAAAGTTACGTTCCTGATAGTGATTCAAGGCACCATATAGGGAGAAAAGATTATTTGGTTCGGTTGTTTTTTTTTTGAGCAGTGGAAATGATGGAAAATAATTTACATTTTAATCTCAAAGAATGACATTTGCCAGATGCAGGGGAGCTGAACGGTAGTGTAGGAAGTTCTGCAGTTGCCTTTCCAGAAGGATAGTGCAGTCTGCAAGTAATTAAACGACAGAAACCAATACCCATAATTCAGTGGGATGTCTTGGCTATTATTTGGCAATTTTTTTTCTCTTGCAATCTCTTATACATAAATATGAGCTTAAAATGGAAATTACTCATACCAACTTTTATTTCATTGTGAAATATTCTCATACAGCAATAGGCAACCACATTTGTAAAACAAAAACAACCTCTCTTGCTGCCAGCCAAAGCTGACCTGCACTCTTACAAAGTCTGCTATCTTGAATTTCAATGTGCTACCTGTGATGTGGGCAGCAGGCCCCAGAGAGATGATACACCAGTCTGGCAGCTCTCCATTCAGTGAGGCAGAAAGGTGACAAAGTGAAGGGGATTTAGAAACCAGCAACTAGAATGTGACAACACAGGACTTTCATTTTTCTGGAGAGATTAAGAGTGAGTGTTTTTCTAGCAAGACTGATGACAACGACACCCAAATTAACCCCCATTAATCAGACTGGGAAACAAATTATCAACTGGAAGTTCTTTTCCTAGCCTTGCCGAGTTTCCCCTGCCCACACTGGCAGAGGAAAGACAGAGATTTCCAGGTGCCCTCTGGGTGAGAGGTCTGTGCTTCGGAGCACCCTGCAGAGCCACTGCTCCTGGGGACGTGGACGTCCCCACGCAGCTCCCATCCCATGTCGGTCAGACACCACTTCACTGCTGACAGCTGTTTCAGGAGAAATGAGTATTTTGAATAAGAAGCTACCTGGACTTCTCAAGCTTACACAATGAGAAGTTTTATTGCTTTTTTAGTTTGTTTTTTCTGTGTTGGTTTCTTTCTGAACACCCATTTCAATCCAGAGCAGTCCATTTCTTGTGAGGTAGTATTAAGTAAATACTACAATGCAATCCAGTATTTAGACAACGTCAAGAAGCAATATGTGACTTTTCCAGCTTGAACTGATATGGGCAAGATGAAAAGAAAGAATATTTCCATGTATGATCGCATTACCAGAACACACACTATAGAAATCTCACCCTCCCTAACCCCTGCCTGTCCTCTGCGTCCTGATGCCAAGAAGGGCCAGCATTTATCTTTGGGCTGAAGGTGACGTGTAAGGTAACAATGGCCTTTTTAATAACCAAACTGTTTAAAGGAAAGAGAAGTAAAGTAACCAAAGTTTGAAGGCATGAAAAAGGAGAAGGGCGCTGGGGAACAGCACTGACTGACTCACCCTAATGCAGGGTCCCTCAACCATGCAGGGCGAGCTTCAGCTAACCAGGAGCCACTTAATTACTGCTGTTCAGTGGTTTCCCACCCACATGTTTGTCATAGTTCACGCTGCTGAAAAGAGCTGAAGAAACAGCTCTGGAGATGAAAGGCTTCTCCTCTCACAGGTAATGAGTGCTGCAAAAGCTCTTTCTGAAGGCTTCTGTGCTCACACATCCAGGATGCCTCCATCCAGGCAGGGCTGCCTGGCTCCTGTGTTGTGACAGTTCAGGCTCTGAGAGGTTCCTTGCTTGAGATCAGTGAATAAGAGGATCCCTTAGCCCCAGCTGGAAGGGTAAGTTCATTTGGACAAAATACCGCAAACCAAAAACCCTCCAAGGCTGCTCATACCTTTATCAGGTAATAAATCAGCACTAGATGGGAAGGAAACCCTTTTGCACACACAACCTGTCTGAAAAGTTTAAGTGATTGAACAGGAGCAAAAGGTTCTCAGATCAGATTACCAATGTCCCACAGTCTCCACTTCCCCAGAAGTCTTGGTGTCAAAGGCAAAAGGACACATCCTTCCTGCCACAGCCACTTGCAGCATTGCCCACAGCGCAGCCAAGGCAAGATTGTAAGCGCTCATGAGTGTGTGGCACTCAGGAAATGTTCTCCACACCTGGTGAGGCAGCCACCTAAACGTGCATGGGAACAAGCTGGGCACAGCCACTGGCCACACATTTTCTGTGGGGTACAACAACTGGTCGGATCTTGCACAGGTGCTAGGGCACTGCCATTTACACTGGTAGATAATTGGCCCTACATATATAGCTATTTTTTCTTCAATGGTATCTTGTACTTTTTCTTTCAAACTTCTTGTTCCCAAGAAATGAACCAGGCCTCTCTTCAGATAATTCATAGAATACCAGTTCCCATAACAACATAATTGTGCAATGAAGCAGAAACACCTGGCAGGCTCGTCATTGTCATGAGATAGCTGACCACAACAGTGAGCGAAGGAGGCTGCCTTACAACAGATTGCTTCATGTCAACATGGCTAATTACAATCTAATAATGCTAGGTCAAAGACCATCATTTCTTTGTGAATCACTACAAATCACAGCATATACATAAGCAGAGCAAGATGCTCCTAAACAAATATTTTGCCCCAAAACAAAGCATAAAGTCACATCTAATCATTTAATGGTTGCAGAACTGCATGGTGGCCAACACCACAGCAGGTAGTTGTAGGACCTAAAGGTTTCCTGTGAAGAAATACAAGCAAGAACATCTCGCTTGGACCCTCAACTTGGACTCTCAGTGTCTGCAGTCTGCCTGGAGCAAACTCTCCAATCAGCCACAACATGTTCTCCTTGATGAGAACTAGTTAACTGAAGAAGCAGCCTAGGAGCAAAGCAAAGTGGCACGTATGTCACCTGGCCCATCAGTTAAACTACCAGGCTGGCACCCCGAGCAAATCAAGCTGGCCTGAAATATTGGCCACGTGACTCCACAAGCTCCAGAATAGTTCTGCTTGTGCCCAGCAATGTCAGCTTTCTTCTGGAGAGATGGTTATGGCATGCTTCCAAACTTCACACCTGAAACAGTGGCTGAAAGTACAACGTACTTACGTCTCTAACTCATAAATGTCTTGGCACGATGCTTGTATGTGCCATATAACAAGTCAAATCCATTATCCTGTTCTTTTCCCTTTGCATCCTGTGTTCCTCACACCTCAGCAGCAGGCTGAGCACAGTGTCAGCTCTGCCCTTAGGCAGCCCTGAGTCACTCAGGCCATGTTTTTATACCCTTAAGCAACCAAGAGACTTTTCTCCTGACCTCAATGGTACGAGTCACCTTGGAATCTGAGTGCTTTTTCTGCTCTTAATGACGTAATACTGATAACCCTGGGAAATAGGAAGCTTGCTGGGAACTCTGTGGGGACCCTGAGTCTTGGGAAGAGTCAGGATGGTCTTTTGTTTTGCTACATGTTGCTGGCTAACAGTCCTAACAGCTTTCTTCTCCCTTCTGTTTAACCAAAAATTTCGATGCTCTTCTCCCTTACCAACCTCAACAAATACACTTTTTCATCTCATATTTCCTGTCCCCAGCACCAGGGAGAACCTGGGCACACACATACCAGCTAGCTTTGGACATGACAGAAGCAGAGAGAAAGAAAGGTCACCCAGGAGTTTTATCTCTGGCTTTGCAGTTCTGGCCTGCTTTGAAAGCAAGACACGTATTTCCTTTAATTATTCAGCTGGGTAGCTGCAGCCTCTGAGCAAACTCTTGTAGGCTGCTGCACCTCGTGCTGCCCATCTTGCAGCAGCAGGAGGCTGAGGTACACTGAAAACCCCTCAGCATGCAGGTACACGAACAACCAGCATAACTGAAACTTCTGGCAGAAATAAAGTGCAGCAAAGCAAAGAGAAAAATAAAGCAATTAATCATTCACACGGATATGAGAGAGAGAGGGAATGGCAAATAAACCTGATAGCCTGTGCTGTCTGAACTGGAAGGCTGTCAGCTCCCTGGCAGGAAGATTAAGGATGCTGATGGGAATTCCTCTCTCATCACAGTGAGCTTTAAAAGCATAGGACAATAATCTGCTTTCACAGGTCTGGCTGTGGCTTTCCTGCAGCATGTCTTTCATTCTCCTTACTCTAAATAATAAAAGATGATTCCCTGCAGTGCTTGATTTCTGACTGCTGCCCTCACAGCCAAAGCGGAAGCACTTGGGCGTTTATTGCATTTGTACCTTTTCTGATGTGTTAAAAACGTTTTGTCCTGCTTAACTCACGCAGTTCTGTGTATGACCAAACAGTGAAATCCCTGGAAGGCAGAAGGGTCGTGTCAAAGCACCAGCTTTATCAGTGTACTTGACACTGGGCTGGAAAAGCCTGCACAGCTTTAAGTTCACCTCTCCTTGACCCTCTGGGGAGGACAATACACACTGCCATATCTGCAGCTTAAACTGGATCGTCTGTTTCAGTACCTCGATCCTTCAGGAATCCATTTAACAGAGGGAATTGCACTGGCAGACTGCCCTGAGTGGCTCCTCGAGTTAAATTCTCCAACCCTTCCCATGCCTTAGTTTCTGAACTGGGCAATCGTGAGATGGGGAAAAGCAAGAAGGGGAAATTATTAAGGAACAAAGTCAGTGCTGTTCGTTTTCCCTATTGAAGACAGACTAACTTTTGCTACTTGCTTTTCTATCACAGCCCCATAAGTTTTTTGCCTGAGCAGGAAAAGAATGATCGCTTCTCTTATAAGCAGTCTTACACCACTCCCTTATACCTATACTTTATTTTCACCCTCATTTCTTAATGCCACGGGGAAGGCCTTCATGCATCCTGGACAAGGTGACGTACTTCTGATGTGATTGTATCACTCGCGTCAGTCACTCGCTCCCAGTTCTCTGCGGGCTTGGGTCAGTCTGTCCTTTCTGCATTTTCAGAAAGGGTCTGCGCTACCATCATCCCTGTGATGATTTCCATGCCGAAGGATTGTCAGCACTGTACACACATCAGCCTTCTACACTGTGAGAGCTTCAGCTCCCAAAATGCTTGATGTAAATGCCCACAAGAACTACCCACTATTTGCAATTCTTAGCATCTGACTGGGGAGGTCTCACACCAGGCTTGAGCGCTGCAGTTAAGAAAACAAACTGCCTTTGGCTTGTTCCCCTTAACCCATTCTCCTTTTTTTTCTAGGCTGGAGTTCTCCAAAGGACATATTTGAGCCTTTCTGGGGGAAAAGAAGCAGAAACAGCAGGTGGGTGGCTATGGGCAGAGGCTGTCCCAGCTCTCAGCTGCAACGCATTTTAGGATCCTAACGCATAATGCCACTGTATAATCATAAAGAAACCAGACTGACCTATCCTTAAATGTTTTCCTTGGATATTTGATTGGGATAATGCATACAAGATAAAATGCTAGTAAATTCATATATGAAGGAGTTTAAAAAAATAATATACTTCTAAAAAGTCAAATCAATAATTAAGTTTATTGGATTTTTTCTTGAAGTGGAATCCAATAACAGGTCAAGCTGTGAACAACGCTTTAATCCAGGGTTACTCTGGATAACACTGCTGTGTTTTGCAGTCACTGGGCCCCAAATGAGCATTGAGCTTGTGGAGGTTCCTGACCAAAACGGTGGCATATCTGCAATCCACAGCACTGATTTACATCTCCATAAAGCAATATCTTTTTTTCCGTCCCCATCCAAACAGATGCAGCTATGGGTTTGTTTCAGGCTTTGTTTGAGGGATTAAAACCATCTCGATATAATCTCTTTTTGTTTTATACACTGAAAGAAGCATTAGAGATGAAAATTAAGGCCACAATGGATTTCATTAATCACAGCAGCCTTGGTTTGCTGTGGCAGGCACTTCCAGCAGAAGGTGCTCACCATCAGTTTAAATATTAAACTCCCTCCTCTGTTTAAACAGTGATGAACAAACCTGTGAAAGCAGGGTTCACACATCAGGGCCAGGGACTCCTGTGAAAGCAGAAGGACTGTTGTGGTGTCATCTCGCCTTATGGCAAATCCCACTTTCCCCAGTCAATGGCAAGGACAAAAGTCTGGCAAAATTGGTGCCTGGGGAATTGCTACAAGATAAAGGAGGAGTCACCTCTGGGTCACCAGTGCAAAAGAAATCAGGGTTCTAATAGCCAACGGTTACCATCGTAAGACGGGCAGCATGGCACGAGGGAGTGGGTCTCCACCTGGTTTCAGCAGAGCGGGTGTTTGCATCACAAAAAGCACTGCCAGCACCAAGCGACGCTGCCAGGACAAGGGCCAAGCACGGACAAGGCTGGGCTGCCAGGGCGTGTCTCCCACAAAAGGCTCAGTCCCGGTGGCAGATGGCCAGAGGGGAGTTTGCATTGCCACAATTCATCCTGTAACCGCTGTGAATAATCTGCAGCTCTCTGGGGCCCCGGCTCTGCCCCATGGTGGGAGCCTGCCAGGCCAGAGAACTGCAGCAGCCACCAACTGCCCCAGCCAAAGTCCTCCCCGGGAGGGATGTGCTGGGGAACTGCATAGGGATGAACATGGTCTAACTGAATCCTCCACAGGAGGAGAACATGCCCCATGGAAGCAGGGTCTAGAGAGAAAAGCTATGAAATTCATCATTTCTCTCTGCAGACTTTTAGGAGTCGAATACACAGGTGTCCTTAAAAATGCTTGTGTTTAATCACTGACAATTATAGCCTTGCTTGAAATGAAAGCACAGTGAGAAACAGAGGGAACATGGTTGGAGTTGGTGGGATGAAGCAGCTTTTACCTCGCCTCAGCCTCCCCTCCTATGGAAGGAAAGAAAATGATGCCCGGATCTAAGGGGGATAAAGCCAACAAAAATGAAACTGAAGAACCAGCTCCACGGAGTGTGGTTGCCTGGAAATCTGCCCCTAGTAAAATCTCTTTCCAGAGACAGAGGTGCTCTGAGCAGACCTGCCTACAACTCCCAACATTCACTGATGCCACTTTTAAGACAAATTTTATCCGGGACCATCCAAAACACTCAGAAATTGAAAGCAAGCCCCAGTGGCTGCTGGATGCTGTAGTCAGCTCTCCAGGCGTGAAGTACTGAGTAGAAAGGCACTGGGAGCCGCTCTCTTACCAACAGAGCCCGGCCGGGGCTCTGCGGGAGCAGGCAGCGAGCAGGAAGGCAGCGCTATGCCCCTGCAGAGCGCCAGGCTCCCTCCTTGGGCTTTCCACGGCAGCGCGGTGTTGCGGGGGGATTCCTGCCCCGGGCCTGCGGCACAACCAGTCACAGCCGAGCGCGGCGGGCGGCTCCGCGGAGCTCCGCAGCCTCCAGCAGCCACCGCCGCGCGGCGTTCCCGGGGNCCGCCGCCCGCGACCCCGAGCTGCTCTCGCTGATCCGGCAGAAGGAGAAGGACCTGGTGCTGGCGGCGCGGCTGGGCAAGGCGCTGCTGGAGCGCAACCAGGACATGAGCCGCCAGTACGAGAGGATGCACAAGGAGCTCACCGACAAGCTGGAGGTGAGGGCCCGGCCCGCAGCGCTCCGCAGGGCCCCGCTCGGGCCGCGTTCCCCGGGAGCCCCCGCCCGCTGCCCTTCCCCGGCACAGCCGGGCGCCCCGGAACGCCCTGCGGCCGCGATGGGGAAGAAAGGGTCTAACGAAGCCCTCCGGGGCCTGGGGGAGGCAAGTGTGCTGCTGTCCCCACTCCCGGCTGCGAGCTGCCGCGTGGGCCTGGGGACAGGCTGCAGCCGGGCTTCCAGAGGCCCCTCTGGGTGCTGCAGTGCCCCAGGTCCCACCTGGGCAAGGAGACGCGTGCTGTGCTCAGCTCATCACTAAAATGCCTCGGAAGTTAAATTTATCCAGCAGGTGCCCAGGCACAGAGCATATGTAACCCTTCTGCTTAAGCTGGGGCAGCTGAGGCATTAGGCAGGGCAGGGGATAAACCCTGATGATACCTTTCTGCTGGCTGATGGCTCTGAAGAATGCCGACAGGTATCTGGAGAGAGAGCTGTTTGCCAGAAGCCTGCTGCATTGAGCTATTTATTGATTTTTGAGGTTGAAACAGAGCTATTACAAAGAAAAAGGCTTGTGTGGGCAGCTTCTTTTAGAACAACTCTCTTGCACGACTATGCACAACTACCTTTTTTTCAGAGAGATTCTTGAAATTTTAATTCTCCTTGCGAGTAATACTAGGAGAAAGCCTCTCACCTTCCTGGAGAGTTTGAACAATGTTTGGTTAACGCTCAGATTCCAAGTAGCAGCCTTTTTGCTCAGCCCTACATATTCCTATGTTCGTTCCTCGTGGACTTACATCTCTCACGTTCAAGAGGATCCATGGAATTAGGGCCCAGCCTTTGTTCTCAGATCATTTTGAACTCAGCAGTTCACCCTCGCTCATCCCTTCCTCTCTGCTGAGAGCTCTCTCTGCATTCACTGTTCTGGTAGAAACAACACGGAAGGTGACATTTGCCCAAATTGTTCCATAGCAGCACTATTTATCAGATTAGAATTTCTCAGAGTATTAAGATTTGCCAGAGTGAATGTTTTCGGGTTGGTCTTTCAGCAAGAACAGACGTACGTGGCGTTGTGCTGACGTGGTTTCCCTGGGAGTTGGAGTAAAACCTTTGCTACCGTTAAAGAAAAATGCACAACTTCAGGCACCTCCTGGGCTGCCCGGCAGTGAGCTCTGGAGTCTCAAACACCACTCACTGTTTGCAAAATGTAAAGATGAAAAGGAGAGGGGAGAAAAACTTTGGCTTTACAATACTTTAATCAACATTCCCCAAATGTTTACCTCCACTTTTATGGATCCATTTGGAAGGTGGATGAAAGGATGGTAATTGCAGCTGATTGTTTACATTTTTCATCCCGTCACTATTGCTCCAGCTTTCCAGGTGAATGGCAGATTCTGGTTTTTCAGGCTGTGCATCTGATAGGAGTTATATGCGTAAGGGTCAGGTTTTTCCTGCTGGGTTTGGCACATCTGAGACTGTGCTACTTCACACACACACATGCCAAATATGAACGTG
This sequence comes from Penelope pileata, assembly GCA_013396635.1. Lineage (NCBI taxonomy): Eukaryota > Metazoa > Chordata > Aves > Galliformes > Cracidae > Penelope > Penelope pileata. The sequence continues at coordinate 420,047 of WBMW01003825.1, forward strand.
AGTATTCTACACCACAAGCCTTGTAATCCTTGTTTCTGTGGATTAAAAGCTGGCCTCCTCCTGTTGCCACTGAAGTGAGCAACATTCCACACTAAGCTTTTCGATTTTGGAGGAATGGGGAGGAAGGACCCACACCTGTTACCTCCTTCCCTACACTGAGAGCTTTCTGATGATTGGAAACAAAGCCTCAAATGAGATCCTTGGTGACAACTGCACCTGATATAGGAGGTATGAGTAGCATTTAGGAGGAGAGATTTCCCCCCAGATAGCAGCTCAGAGTTGGTCCCAGAGCTCAGCGAAGCCTCTCCATTTCCCAACAGCCAAGGTACAGAGTCTTTGCCTCAAGACTCTGCTTTTGCAGTGTTACCACCATATTGGTGAGAATGATCTCCTTTTCCACCGTGTTTAAGTTTGTTTCCTGCAGCAGTGCACACATAGGGCGCAGCCAGCTGCTGATGGCCAGGTATGTTCCAGTTTTGCAGGTGTGGTACTGAAGTGCAGCATTTCTACCATACACCTCCTCTGGCACCTCTTTCCCTTTCAACCCTAAATTCAAGTTCATTTCTAAGCATACAGGTGAAGTCATGTAAATAGACTCTGTTATGTGATCCCAGCCAGTTTTATCCTCTGCAAGTGATTAGAATTATTAATCCCTTGTTGTGTTGATACAGAGGAACTTGTCCCAGCTGAGCATTGTACAGTGCAGACCCTCTTTGTCAGCTGGAAACTCTCCCTTGCTCTCAGCTCTTTAAATAAAGGCCAGCCCAGCTCAGTTAAGTCAAAGAGAAGCTGCTATTGGAATAAAATGTCTTGTAGAAAACAGTTCTGTGCAAAAATCAGTGAGGAGCTGGTGGACAGAGAGGCACTCGTAAAACAAGAAACTCCCGTACTGACGACAGCAGTTTGCTCTGTCATCACTTCATGCAAAAAAAAAAAAAAAAAACCCCCAGATTTGCACCTTTACAGGTGCTGAGGTGAGGGGAGAGGAGGAGGCAGGAGGGGTTGGTCAGAGGGCCCAGGCTGCTTTGTCCTCCAGCCTGTGATAGCTGTTTGTTGGAGCTGGGTGTAGCATGGAATTTCCCTTGCAATACGGCACTCAAGTGGTTTTTAAATGATTGGCAAGGCTTATCGGTGGCTTCTAAATCACATTTGAGCATGTCTGTGTGCACTGGGGAACTTCAGCAGCACTGCTGCTCCTCAGCATGAAGTTTCACCTTCCATTTAGAGAAGGCCCTGGATCTTTCTGAACGTTGCCTAGCAGTGAAAGAGACAGAGCTGTAAAACACGGCATTTTTAGTGCGCTGCTGAAGCAAAATTGTGGCTGCTCCAGCCACCCTTAGTTGTCATGGGCCTTGTGCTAGCATCTCCTGCCTACTGAGTGCATTGGAAATAATTACAGTAATGCTGAGTATTTGCAAGGGGTACTCATTCCTTCAGCATCTGGCAACACAGGGAAATACTTCTGCTTTGGGCCAGTGTTTATATCAGCCTTCCCTTGCCTGTGAGGGTTTTCCAGAAAGTCCTGGATTTGCAGAAGAATTTGGAGGGATACAAGTAGAGTGTTGCTACGTTGTGCTGGAGGGAACATAGAAGATTTGGGAATAAGATCAAGAAAGAGACCATATGGTGTCTTCTGCAGAGCAAAAGAGGTGGAAGATCAGTGATAACATAGGCCAGAGGCTGCTGGGGAAGCACAAAGCATTGACATTCAGACCTGCTCAGGAAGGTGACAGAGACCCTGCAAGGGAGGCTGTGTGTCATCAGCACCCAGGGGAAACAGCCACCTCACAGCCTGTGTTCCTAACAAGCAATAAAAAGCCACTTCACATAAATGCAGTGCAATTTTCTTTCCCTCCTAGCAGGTTTATTTTCCCTTCCTAACGTAAGCGTCATAGGGGATTGCTCACTGGGGGATGATAACCTGGGAAAAATGCTGCCAGTGCTGGGCCCAATGGCTTTCTGTTCTTTGCTGAGACATGTTCCTAAAAGGCTGGGGAATGTGATAGAGAGCAGCAGCAAATTATTATGGGGGACAGAAAACAAACAACAAGGAGAGGGCTCCTGCTCTTCAGGTTTCCCTGCTCATCTTAGGACGTGGCCACGTCCCAGTCCGTGACCGTTCTACAACTATGCACGTGGCTTCAGTCACCAGGGAAAATTCAAGCTCAGATTTTCAGAGCAGAGATTCTTTCAAATGGGCACAACAATTCTATTTTGACCTAATTTGCTGCTCTGTATCAGCCAAGCCCTCATTTAACTGAGTGTAAAACATCCAAAAGTTCCACCAGGTTCATGCTGTCCCTCCTTTTGCAGCCAGCCCTAAACAGAGCAGCTTCCAGAGCTCAGAGCTGTTTCTGAAAGACCCGCAGCCCAGAATGGGCACATGTCATGTCTAGAGAAACTACTTCATTGCATCCATTGCCACCCCAGAGGGGACTGCATCAAACAATGGAGTTACTGTGAACTGTCAAACCACCAGGCAATTAATTAGGTCAGGAATAGAAAGAACAAATGGATAGATGATTAACTGTTGTTCATAAGACCCATATGACAAGAAAGATGCCTCATCTAACTTCCTCATCAGGATACAATTTGTGTAATTTTGATTATAAGGGCAATTTTAAAAGGATTCTGCCACTGCCCACTGAAATACTGCTTTGGAGTTAGCAGGCTCTGCTAAATCAATTGGCCTGCCTGACCTATATTTTCCACCTATTGACATGCAGCCTGCATTACTCTTTTGGCAGTTGTTTCAGTAAAAATTCAATGCACTGATCTACAGAGGCCAAGGACAGACCAATTGCTGGAAACGAGAAGCAAGTTTAGTGCCTGTGACCTGCCCTGACATGGGACGGGACAGCCACCTCCACGGCACCGTCACGCTCCAGTACCGTTCCCCTTCCTGCACAAAAGGAGTCGGTGCTGAGCACAAAGGAGGGGAAGGAGGCAGCGTTTAGTTCTTTTTTCCTCCCTTCCTAACCAATTCTTCCCTCTCTGTTACCTAGCACCTAGAACAAGAGAAGCATGAACTGCGGAGGCGATTTGAGAACAAGGAAGGAGAATGGGAAGGAAGGGTGTCTGAGCTGGAAAGCGACGTGAAGCAGCTGCAGGATGAGCTGGAGAGGCAGCAGGTTCACCTGCGTGAAGCTGACCGCGAGAAGACACGGGCTGTCCAGGAACTCTCTGAACAGAACCAAAGACTCATGGACCAGCTCAGCAGGGTGAGTCCCCTTGGCGAGGGCAGGCACCAGCTGCCTTGGGCATGGGAAAGGCTCTGCTATAAACAACCTCTGGCAAATGAGTGGGCAAGCTTTCTTAAGGAGCAAAAATGGTTCTGCATCTGCTCAGGTTACACTAGTGTGTCTAGAAAACATGCTGCCTGGAAACTGAACTTTATACCTTTAAGGAATGTTGTGTTTCATTGGCAAAAAGTTATGTTTTGTGGATTGAGAGGTCATTTATGGCATAGATACCTTTCTCAACTCTTTGTATCTAAATCTGATTTGGCAAATCTGCTTCTAATTTATAAATAGGCTGAGCAAATATGACGTGCAAGAAAAAGGCCAATCTGTGACAGAGCCAGGGAGGTGAGAGGCTCATTGCTGGGATCCCTTTCTCTGACATCCATTGACTATAAAGTTTTTAGATTGAACATACCATGTTGTTCCAAGATGGTGTGTCCCTGCAAATAATTTGGCAATGTTTAGATGTCTGAGAACCTACTGAAATTCCTTGGAATGGCATGTTTCAGCAAAGAGCTTAGCCTCTGGATGAAAGAGGATTTATAGTAAGGCTGCTACAAATCAGCCTAATTGACTGACTGCTTCCAGCACAGGTTTCTTCCTGACAGCAGGAGACTTAACAGTTGCTGCCTCCTCCCCCAGAAGCTGACCGGTCTTCTGGAATTCAGAATCTTGGTTTCTTCTCCCTGCTGGACAGTCAGTACAAACCATAATCTTACTGCTTGGGAACGCAGTTACTCCAGCACATGAAAGCATTTTCTCACCAGTTGCATGTCCCCAGAACAGCATGGGACAAAAACACACCCCACGGGCTCATGCTGAAGAGGCCCACCTAACGGTAGAAGAGCCTATTTCAGACCAGATTCGGTCAGGGGTGAGTCTCTGGGGCTGGCAAAGCTATTTTTTAAGGGAGAGTCAAGAGCTCAGTTGCAACACTAGGACCAGAAGACTGAAATGGGCCAAGTGTATAGATCTTTTCACTCATCTTTGCTCAATTTGGGTGTGCAATTTTTCCATACCTCTGGAGGTAAGAGGTTTTCAGTACAATGCTCAGTACTGGCACTCGAGGAAATCATTCCTTGTTCTGCTACAGGTTTCCTGTCAGCTGCTGAAAAAGTCACTTCATTTGTGCATTTGATTTTTTTTTTTTACTGGTGTTTAAAAAAACACCCTTCCTTAGCTCAGGAGAACTGCTAAATTTACCAGTGTTTTTAAAGCCATATCTTCCAAGTGTAGCGGATGGGCTAGAAAGGACCTTCCATCTCTTCTCTGGACAGAGCATCTCATACAATGTGGATAAGAGGTTCCACCCAAGCCCTTGCAAATCTCCTGTTACGTCACATTTCTCATCTGGGGCTAAGGCTATCCTCAGATTTGGTGGCCCTCAGGGGTGTTCAGGGAATGCATGATTTCCATCACTAGCTAGAAAATGCGAGATTTGTTATGGTCCCAGAGTAAGCAGATACTAAAAGACCAGTCTAGAAGGTAGGAGAGGAAAACCAAACAGCTTGCTTTGGGCTTTAAAATGCATAGGATTAGCCTCACTTGACACTTTTGCTGCAGGAGCCTCTCACAGCCCAGCTGCTCAGAGAGCCACTCTGCAAAGCCTTGTGCAAAGCAGCCAGCAAGTTAGCTCTACCAGCAGTGTGAAAGCACAGGCTTTGTTCCTTCAACTTCCAGAAATAATCCACCCACTTCAGAATTACCCCATCCCAGGAAAACGTTGCTCCTTGGCACTGCCCTCACTGCTCCAGCCCCACCCTGCTCCCAGCTTTGAGCAGAAGACAGATGTCTACAATGCACAGATAAGGCAGATGAGCAGAGGGAGCAGCTTACTCTTGCTGAGGCTTCCTGGCCAAGATTCACTTCTCAGTGAGTTTGTCAGCTGGGTAAGATTTACCAGTCACTCACATATAGCAGTGGCTATAGTAGGTGTGTAAACAGTTTTCCTAAAGTCATGAGAATCTAAGCAAATTGAAGCCAAATCAGGAATGGTCTGTTGTTGTTAGGCCAGGGTTTTGGTCGAGGCTTTTTAGAATCTCAGCACTTGATTACTACATACTTGTTACTCCACACTTGCAGTTCCATCTTCTCTGTTGAGTCTCTTACTCTGAAGTGGTTATGTACACAATGCTTGAGGCAGCAGTAGCAGCCCTGGTCACCCACATACTTCTGGCTCCTGTTAGTACTTAGGCTTTCAATAAACAAGCACAGCTACATGGATGCACTTGCGCACAGTCGTACTGCCATAGGCTGGTGTCTCAGTAGGGATCTTGAACTGAGCACCAGCAGAGGGAAAACCCTGCAAAGGTGTGCTGTTACAGCTGCTGTGAACGTAGAGGTGCTGCTGATGGCCTCTGTGCCCCTGGTCCTGCTTCTTGTGTCACAATGGGTTGTCTGAGAGGAATACATTAAGAAAAATCTGTGATAAGGCAGTGAAAGCCTTATTCAGAGCCTCAGCTCTACCCCCATCCACCATTGAATGCCCTACTAGAGGCTTTGCTCACAGGAAGACAAATGTTGCTCTCTGGTATGAGTCATTCTGCACTAGACATTGGCTCTTTAACATTGAATTTCTACAGTTTAGCAATTAACACCTCATGGCCCAGTTTCACAATCCTTGAGCATGTCTCCTGGGAAAGGCATTCCCTTGACACAAGACTCCATCCATCAGGCGATGGTCTCAGCCTCACGACCTACCAGCCCGCATGGTCCTGCTTGCTGCTTTGGGGGCTCCAAAGCTCCAGCCCCTTTTACCTCAAAGCAGGGCAGCATCCACCACCTCCTTCATCCTAACCCTCCTCCTTCCTGCTGTGATATCTTTTACTATCCAATTAAGCCTTAGGTTTTTTTATTCACTCTGCCTTCCCCAGAGATGAAGGGCCAACCCAGCTACATACTTTTTTTTCCCAGTATGAACCTGGCACAAATGCTAACCAATCAAGCACACACTCCCACACACCCACACAAGGATAGCAAAGGGACCTAGAAAGCTCTGTCTTGCAGTTAAAGCATGAGTCTGAAAAATCCATCCTTGATTCTGGCTCGGACTGGTAAGGAAAACTCAATAATGGGGATTTAAAGTCTGTTCTGGTCTCTAAAAAATGGGGATAACTGTCTTGCCTCAGACTCGCCAAGAGGCTAAAACAAGGTCTATAAAATGACTTGAGGTCTTCAGATGAGAAGGTGATATAGAACTTCACATATCTAATAATAGTAAGTAGGCTAGAAGGAACTTTGCCTCTTCTTAAATACAGCCCTCGTCGTGGTTCTCTGCTTCTAACAGAACAGATACTGGCCAGAGTTATAACAGTATTAAGCCACATGGAAATGAGGTGGGACTGGGAGCTCATAGTGAAAGACATGACTCACATGCCAAGGATCAAGTTTAAGATCTTCACAGTAACCTTATTTTTTAATTTTCTAAGTGATGATTAAAATCCCTTCTGCATGATGATTTGACTTCCCTCCCCCTGCTCCAGCACAGCAAAGCAGGTAGCAGTTCTCAGCAGCGTGTCCATCCTAAGCAAAATGCTGATTTTACCTGGAAGAGCTGCAGAGCACATGCACCAAAGTACACACTGCTCCCCAGAAACACTTAAAGAAAGTACAGGAAGCAAAGCACAATTTCGCCGAGAAAGTCACGGCTTGGAAATTGTTTTGTTTCCAGCTCCTTCAGTCTCTCCCATCTGTTTCAGATTCCCATTTGGAAAAAAAAAAAAAAAAAATTTTATCCTTTTAAGTTATAAAATTATGGGGAGAAGAGAGGTGGAGAACTACATAGCAAAAGGTCTCCTCTTCCATGTGCCCATAGCAGCTAACACAGCAAGAGTCCTGTTCCCACCATCGGGCTTCTAGGAGCTACTAATATAAATAATAACAACAAGCAGCCCTAGCCTATATTGAGGCAACATATTACTACTTTGTCAGGAAGTGAATGAAAAAAGACTTTCACACTGTTTCTAAGTGGCTTCACCAGATGGCTTTCCCACACATTTCCTGCTCCCAACCCCGGGCTCCTGGAGCTGTTTGCTGCATGGATCTGGGCAAGGATAAACCCTTCCCAGTGCGGTTGGGTTTTTTTATGGTACACAGAGTATGAGGAAGTAATTTCACAACGTCAAGCTCAGGTAGTTTTTGCAATGAAAATCTCTTTGCAGTGGCAGGAAGCAGCGTGTCATCTTGCACTGCTGAAGTAGCTCTTTGTTTAGAGAGGAGCCCTGGGCCGCTGTGCCGTCCCTCAGAGGGACCCTCAATCACCAGGTTGTGATATTCGCTCAGCATCTAGTGCCAACACGCTGCTACAAAGAAGGAGGTGTTTCAGTCAGTCCCTTTGGTAAAGCAAGGAAGTGATCAGCCAGCCCTCAAGGCTCCAAAGCAGTTTGTATCGCTAGCCACAAAACCCCTCTTTCAGTAACATTCCAAGGAAAGGAGTTGTGTTTCCAACTCTGTGCTGTAACATACAGCACAGCTTCTGAGGCCTGGCAGGCACCATCGGACTTAGATTTGAAAGAAACATTTTCATTTAAAAAATGAGCTGTCATTCTTTCCAAATCATTTGTGTTTTAAATACATCCTCTGATGGTCAACAATACGCTTAACGAAAAAAAAAAAGGCTCTGTTGTCACAGTTACTGATTTGAAGATCTTTTTTTCTGAATGCTGTTCATTGCATTTATCAGCATAGGAGCAGTGTCGGTTTTATGAAACCCTGACTAGTCATTGAAAAAATTTACCAGAACAGGTGTGCTGGGCAAGATTCACTGCTTTTTTCCATGCCAGAGATGTGCAGCCATTACACCATGAGCTAGCTTGTCTTTAATTCCTCATTTGTACTGTACAGATGCTTAATACAAGCTTCCTTATGTTTATTAAATTGTCTGCAATAGCTCAGCAGGGTGTATTGAGAAAGTCCATGCTTAGCACAGAGGCAAGCCAGCTCAAGTAAAGCTTCATGGCTTTAAGCAGAAGAGGGTCCCAAGCAGACCAAAGCTCAAGAGGAGTTGCATTGACTAGCCTCACGTTTCACGGTGTGGATTAGTCACTACACTCCATTCTTTGTGTTTTTATAAGACTACTCTAGCTTTTGCTGTGGCAAAGTGTTCAAGTGTTCAGACCCCAGCACTGTGTAACCAAATCCCCAATCACCTGGTGAATACTGATCACTGTGCAGGCAGGAAATGCTTCCTCTTACCAGCTCCTTCTCCCCTAGCAGAAAGCACTTGTTAATAATTCAGCTTCATGCCACATCAGGACTCGAGCGCTGGGGCTCTCTATGCTAAAGCTGTAAATATAGGACGTGACTGCAGCTGCGTGGTCTCGCCTGCAGAGTCCTACAGTGAAGTGATTCAGTGCCCTAGAAGGTAATGAAGACATCTGGAGGTCACTGCTCGGTGGCGTTCACCTACCATTCGCCTGGATGAAAGGAGCTGGGCAGAAGAAAAGGCTCAACCCCCTGGTGAGAGCCTCACCAACCCTGCAGCACCCATTAACCCCATTCTGGGGCACCCAGAGCTTTGGGAGCCAGCTGGAGCAGGGCCATCCCAACAGCAAGGCATAAATGCAACAAACAGCAAGATGGGAGGAGCAGGCAGGAGAACAGGCACCCCCAGGGGGTGCTCAGAGGTTTTGCACCTACCTATTTCAAGCAAGATTTTTTCCTTGTGTCCTTTGATTCAAGTACAATGGACAGAAGGCTGAACATAGAATAAAACGGGCACACACTGCTCGTGAACCACAGCACAAAGCCCTCCTGAGGGAAGGGGTTAAAAACTACTCCTGAGGTAAAAGAAAAAAAATGTTACCACGGAGGCAGAACTACACAAATCCCTGTTCATGGGGAAAAGGGAGAGCATTCACCTGCCCACGGGCTGGATGGAGCCTGCAGGGCAGGGGACTGCCATCCACAGGGACCCTCTGGTGGTTGCTAGGCAACAGCACACCACATCACAGCGGGTGATGTTGCCACAGCGACTGGGTGTGATTCCAATGCTTGTGATGCTGTGACAGTCAGAGGACACGCAGGGAGATGCAGTGGTGACGTCCGAGGCAGGCGAGCAGCGGGGGCTGTGGGCTCGGCTCACTGCCAGGACATGTCCCTGGCATCACCACTTCTTCCCCCTATTTCCTGCCCTACTCACAGCTGTTTTTCCAGAAAATCACCCAGGAGATCTCCTAGCCTAAGGCAGCCTGTTGTCCATGCCACCCACAGTGAGATTTTCAAGCTGCTGGAGGGGAGGGGGAGGAGATAAACATTTTATTTTCCTGGTAAAAAGAGCCCCCTGTGAGTAGGTCAATCAGTGTGTACAAGGGTGACTCTGCCAGGGCCTGGCACCACGTGTATCCACCCTCCAGTGAGTCCCGCTCAGGGGGCACAGTGCAGCAGAAATGGTTGTTTGTCACAGCCCCTTACCCTCTGCACAGCATGCAGCTCAGCTCACATGCTTGGAGGCCTGTGGTGCCCAGATGGCACCACAGACACTGGAGATCCCCAGAGCCCAGACATCCTCTCCCCACACCATGGGCAGTGCAGTAGCTGGAATGAGTGTCCAGAGCACCACCTAGGTAACATGTACAACTGCTAATTGCCTGGTAATCAGCTACACACTGTTCTTCCTTGCACTTCACAGCTGAGCCCAACTCACATTGTGCCGTTACCTCTAGCAAGTAGTTCTGGATCAGATCTCAGAAGTTTCTGCAAGGCTTTTTGCCTTGAAAGTTTAGCAGCATCACTAAGCTGCGAACATCTGAAAGCAAGAATCCAATGTGAAACTGAAATTGAACGTGATATGCAATGAGGGGATAAAAATCTGAATGAGTCCTTTCCTCCTGTCTCGCACTGTACTAAAAATTTCAAGTGGCTATTCTGTCGGGGTCCAGGCCTTGATGTTTATAGGAGCTGCTTTATTATGCAGTAGCTCAGAGGTAGGGAGACGTGGGCAGAAAGGATTTTATAGGAATATTTCTGCTTATTCACACTTGCTGCAAACACTTCCTCCAGGATATTCTAGAAAGTAGGACACAGAAGGTGTTTGCATCCAGCCACTGCATTGCTAGCTAGAACTAGAGCTAAACATAATTGAAGGCTTTGCACATCTCTACCTAAGGAAAAACAATTAAACATTTGGTCTTTAAAGAGCCATTCTGGGTTATACACTTTGCACACCTTATAAACAAAAAAGGAATTTAAAGACTTTCATTAAGTAGGATTGCTTTTTCTACAAGTCATTCAGTAGACAATAGCTCAAGAGGGAGGTCTCCTACACTGAGGGCTTTTTGCAAGCTATGTCAGGTGCTCTGATTAGCCATGAAATCATAAAGGCCCCTTGCAAAACAGCCTAGAGCTTCACCAACATGTTTCAAATTGCATTTAGCAAAATCCAGTTTCTTGGAAGCACAGATACAGGATCAGTAAGACTCTTGATGATTTCTGATGGATGCCACAATGCAATACAGATGTGTCAGTACCACCCACGCAGCTAGGAAATTCCACCACAGCTGGGAGCAAGAAGCTGCCCAGAGGTGAGAGTACAACAGGTAACAACTGTCTGAAAGAGGCCTTCTGAGGTTTCTCTACCTTTTATACAGAGAAGGCTTTCAGTAACATGAGGTCAGGTCACCGTGCTGTTTCTGAATATTGAAGGAAAAAGGCAGAGAAGCCCAAAGGATCACTCACAAACAACACACGATCTCTAAAGCTTTGGGACAGACTTGTGTTTTCACTCTAAATAGGCATAAAGCAACTGAGGGATCAAAAATGGAGAAGGATTCAGAGGTAAGTTCCAACCTTTGCTTGGATGTGAGCTCTTGAACAGGCTCAGCTGTTAGGGGAATTGCACTTTCCAGCAGATTTATGTTTAGATGATGCCAAGTGAGAAAGTCTAAAATGATAGTGTTTGCCAAAATCTACGATCTCTTCTGAATTATGTGATATTTTTCCAAATAACATCCATTGATCGGCTATGAAGTTGCACAGGGATTTGCTAACTCAAACGATTTCTGTAGGTTTTACCTCTGATCCAGAGAGATTTATTTCCCTGGGCTTTACTGAATGTTGTATTTCACTTTGTGCACAAATTCTTCTTAAGTGTTGTGCTTATTTCCCTCTCCACCTTAGCACGAGAGACCATACTTCTTCAATAACTAGCAAATATTCAGAGCTCTAACAGCTCAAGACAAATGCTCATGAAATTGATGACTTCAGTAATAGCTCCCCTTCCTGGGGCCTTTCTGTCCCTGAAGCACTGGGGCTGTGGGTGCACATCCTCAGCCTACAGAGCTGCAGACAAGCAGGGTGCTTCATCACCCTCCACCATAAGAAACCACAGGTATGTGGAGCAGATACGCCCCATATCTCACCTCAGTCAAAGAAAGAGAGCCCCAAAAGCTGCTATTTAACCTGCTCAGGCTCATCTGGCTTGTTTTTGTGGTATGGAGGAGGGAGCTCACCCCAGAGGGAGGTGGAGGAGAATGATACACACTTGGGAGCATCATTTTTTCCTGCCAGAGGCAATTGCATATCCCTGATGCTTTTATAGCTAAGTAAACACAGACACCTTGAGACCTGTCAGCCAGCACCCTGCCTTTACATGGTACCCATGCTGGACACAGACTCCAAAGAAAGCAGATGGAGAACAGTGCCATGTAAAAGCAGGGCTGGAGACAGCCAGAAGCACTGCTCACAGGCTGTTTTCTTGACTGACTGGAATAGGCAAGCCAAGCACTTGTTTGTTACTTTGAAGCCCTTGAAGGGGAAGGGCAGGTGCCACTGCAGAAACATCTGGGATTGCAAACACTGATTTGTACAACCTAAAACAACTCAAAGCCCACCTACAGAGGATTAGCAGATTCATTTACTTCATATAAAGAGGTCTCCTGCATTCCAGGCATTATCCAACCGAGCAGCTCAGAGCTACTTACTGAGATTAACTCCGGCACCACGAGACACAGTCCATCAGCTGAAGGCTGGCTCTCAGTGCTTTCTTCCTTCTAAGGAAATTGTTTGCAACAAGGCTTTGAAAACTTGGGAAATTCCCTTTCCCCTCCACCCCCATCTTCCATAATTCTCCATTAACAGACAGTATCAGACTAAAAACATCAAGTTGTGAAGAAGGAAGGAGACAGACAGCCCTTACCCTTTGTTACAGGTCACTGCCTCAATACAGAGAAGATGTACCCTGTGTGGGACAGTACTTGTGGGACAAGGCAGCTTTAGTGCTCCAGGTCTCAGGCACCTCCATCAGCCTCTGCCCCTCCTCATGGCCAGAGAGCACACGGCTAAGAAAATATTTTTCTATGTGAAACAGGCAGTGCAAAAGCCTTTCCTAACAGCGTGAGCTTGCCTGAATGAAGATATTAGTTCTCCCGCTTCTCTTAATCTCCCTAAGCAGAGCCATAAGCTGCTCCACGTCAGGGCAAATGGCCCAGTCTGAGCAGAATGCCTGCTCAGATCCACATTCCAAGCAGCACACAATGTTAGCACCTGCACCCTCAGCCAGCCGGCCTCACTGCAACTAGGCTTGCCCTAGGGATGTGGAAGAAGGAAGAAGCTGGTTGTACTGGAGAGCCATTGCCAGAGTACGCACACATCTATGCCTGTACATACATATACACCCCCTTCCTCTCTTCCTTCTCCTCACAGTACTTGGCGTACAAGACACTTGCATGAGGCACCTGCTAGGATTTCAAGCTCATGAAGTAGAAGGTTTTCGCTAAGCCTGTGTCAGCACCGCAGGCCGTAAGGACTTGTTTGAACATGCAGCCCACTGATGCTGCAGAGCACAGACAGAGGGGCAGCCATCTCAGCGTCACCTGTCCGCCCCTTTAGGTGACAGTAGATAAGGCCTCTGCAGGATGAGTTGGAAACCTCAAGGCCAAGCTGGTGCTGCTTTAATATCACAGGGAAATTCTGGGCTTCTGCAGCAGCGTATATCCCATATGTACCACAGAAGAGACAATACTTCAAAGGCCTTCAAATAATCGCTTTTTGGTGCATTCCCCCAGCATCGTTAGGCAGATGTCCATAAATACCCTTCTCGCATATCTTGTCTCACTGAGATTATTCTCATCTCCTTGGCAACTGTCAGATGATGTATAGTGCTAGCAGGGATTAGCCTCAATGAGCCTTATAACCCTCATGTAAATTCCTGCTATATGCAGAGACCTGGCCGAACACTCCTCTTTCCTGGTAATGTTCAAGTGTTGCCATAAATAATGTTAAATCCAAGAACCTTTCAGTAAACCTGAGCAAGGATGAAAACTAATATGGTGCTTTTTAAGTGGTACTATGCATCTTGTCCTCCAGAAAAGTAAGTCAGAGACATGGATAAACTTGGTGTCTCAGCTTGACAAGTAAAGCTGCATTGTGAATCAGTGCTTAAGAGAAGGCTTGTGCTGAAAACTTGGGCTCTAATATCTTTATCTCCTTTGTTCCTGGATGCCAGTGAGGATCATGCTGGGAAATTCTAAATCCCCACAAGAGCTTAAATTTATGCTATGCTTTTTTAAGCAATTAATTTCTGAAAACTAACCTGAATTCAGGTCAACATTTGAAATCTAGGTGTATATTCTGACACCAGTTGCATGAAGACCTTCTGCCACAGCAAGCAGCTAAGGCCTGCACCCTCACCCCCCACCTTCCCTAGCTGCTTGAGCAGACATGACCAAAGCATCACACCAAAGCAGTTTTCTGCAAGTGGAGCATTTCTCTGGGTAGAATACCACATTTGGGCCTGGTGAGGAAGGAGTTGTTTCTGGCTGCCTCCTTTGGCCTGCCTGTGCCGTCAGAGCAGGCTCTTACCATGCACAGTGCTAATGTCACACAGACCCATCCCCTTGTAGGGAGAACAGCGTATCCCAGCTTAGGAGGCCAAGCAGAACCACATTATAGTTGGTTAGAGGCTGAGGTGACAAGCAGCCTGTGGTGCACAACTGACATGTTCAAACTACTTATTTTTTCATCAGTCCTTGTAACGTCCCAGCTTGGCTGCACCTGCTCTAAGTCAACAGGACAAAAAAATCCTCAAGCAGGGCCAAGGAAAAGAGGCTAAAGGAGCAGCAACCTCAGTAGCAAAATCAAAACCAGATACACTGCAGCAGAAAGTAGAGTATTTCTGTAATTAAAATCTCTGGCACAGTACTGCATTGATATGATGTGTCATGGCTGCTATCTATTGGAGAGATCAGCTGGAGAGCTGAGGAATGTCTCCAAGATTGCTCCAGGAGTCAGGTCGCAAAACAGCCAAGGCAAGGGCTGATGGGGAAGCTGTGGTAGGCAGAGCAGTGGCAGGCTGAAGAACATCCAAGTCTTGGCACAAGCTCCTTAACAATGATGCAACATGATTTCCTTACATGCTTCTGTGGATCCGTTGGCTCCCCAGCCATCTGCTCGCTCCAGCACACACCTTGTCACATGCAGGACAGGGAGAGGGGCCAGCGGCATCAGGCAGGTGGTTTTCAGCACAGGGAGGATCAAATATTTCTGACTAACTTGCATGCCTGTGCTCTGGCAGAAATTTTAAGCATCACCATTTTAGACACTCCTAAACACAGCAAGAAGTCAGTAGATTTAATATTGCTACCACAGGCTTGTGCACATAAAGAAATTCAGCTGCAGCAGCAGGAGTAGAGTAAAAACCGCTGGGAGCCAAATACCGTGATCTCCTGTCACTGATCACATTATTCTTGCTTTCTGGCAGCAAGAGGAAGAGAAAGTTAATCATTTAGAAGCAGCGATGCTAGGACAGTTCCCAGTTTAAAATCCTGCTGTAGTAGTGTAAGAACTAGGCAGCAGATCAGCTCAAGTGCAGGATAACCTGCACACATCCCCACAGGGCAGCCCTCCCTCTCCTCAGCAGGCAGAGCAGTTAAACAGAACTGGAAATCAAAGCAGCCACAGTTAGGGTATAAGCACGCTCAGACAGGACTTCCAAAATGAAGCCCACTCCCAACAACTCAGTAGCTTGTCAGGGAGACTTTGAAGGTAAAAAAAACAGCCACCACCACATCAGTTTGGTTGTGTTTACTCTGTGTTACTTAGCTGGTCTCCTGTTACCTGTTTAGAGCCAGAAAGTGCTTACATGTGATTCATAATGCTCTCAGCAGTTCTGATACTGTTGGTTTTGGCTCTGGTGTTTTTAAGCATTTCTCACACCCACCTCTATCCCCTAAATGGGGGCTGTGGGCCTTTCCCCACTCCACCCCTCTGAGCCACATCACTGAGGCTGAAGAGGAGGTCAGTGAAGGAGGAAAGGGGAGAGCACTCCCCTTGCTCTGGCCATGCCAGCATTGCTGAGGATGCCTTTAGCCACTGGGAAAAAACATCTTCTCTCAATCTCAGACGCATAGAACAGACAGAATTCTCACAGCATCTGTCAGTGCAGTGTTTCCCAATCTAAGACCTTGTGCTATGCCTACAGATCTCTGCACCTCAATGTCAGCAGCCTTACAGCTCAGTTGCATGGAAACCCACGCTATGGGCCACCTCAGGCACCCACCTGCTCCCCACCAAGCACCTCAGCTCAGGATCACTGAAGGCCAGCTCTGCCTAGGGTCAGTTGTCAGAAAGCAGCAACCTCAGTGCCAAAAAAACCAGTGTGAATGATTCCTTTAAGCAGCAGCTCTCAGACTGCAGGGGAAAAAGGGCTTTTGATTCAATGAAGCCTGACCTACATTTGAAGAACTTTGGCTATAGGTGCAAGTCTAAGAATATGTGTGCGCCAAATTTGGGGCCCACAGCCAAGTACAGAGCCTTTATCCTTTTCAGTGGACTCCTGTTCACATGCAGTTACTCTAACACAGCTGTTGTGATGTTGCCAGTGGGTTTCCTCTTCTGACAGCACTTCGTCTCTCCTCTATCAGGAAAAATAACTGAATACATGAATTGTGGGGACTCAGGTGGCTTCTGCATGCAGGTCCCTCCGTGCTTTACCCCTTAAGTGATATTTACAGATGCACCAAAACCTGAAACTCATACACAAAGGGGTTCTTTCCAGTCACTGATAAACTGATAATGCATTCTCCTGCATGTGTGTGATTGATTTGGCATGTATATTTTTTACACCATCCTGCAGTATGTGCTGCATTTGCCTTGTTTTCCAGTTAAGTTTGCTGTCTGCATTTACTTATCTTTTTCCCCCACCAAGCATAGCTTTTTGTAGGACTTGAAGTACCAAAATGCCAGTGAGTTTGCCAAAATCTGTTATTTAAAGAAATTCATGCAAAAAACTTAAAAACTAGTCTGTGGGAGGACAAGGCTCCCAAGGAGAGATCCATATTCTTGTTTCTGGACTCCCACATTGTCCAGAGGCTCTGACCCACACAAGGCCTTCAGGGGAGGACCTCACCTGCCAGGCTGACACATGCTTAAGGTCTGTTCACATACAGAAATACTCAGCACTCAGCTTTCGAGCTGAGTTACAGCTGCTATTCAGAAAAATCTTTATCCTAGACTTGGAACACACCTGCTGTGGTTTAATTTAGCAGCTCTGGCTCGTGCTAGGAGTTACTACAACATATTGCTATCAAGGTGTTCTGAAGGCCAAGTCCCTGCCCTGAGGATCTACAACAAAGACCTAATCCCTACAGTGCTTACATCTGCGGTACTGCACAGAAAGGTAAACAAGTTCTTCTGTGTTCAAGCATCTGCTGCACTGAGTCATAAGCTGTTTTCCACATTAGTGGAAACAGAGCAAAGTTGGGCTGAAAAGCAGGGACAAGCATGCATGTACTTACTACATATGGTAATGCATAAAGCGTAGCTCTGTCTTCTACTTCAGCATATCAGGCTGCTCAGATGTTGTTACCAACACACTGTAATTGTCTTTTGACAGTGATCACCAAGAGCAAGGTCTGCCTTGTGTTAGAAGTCTGCTCCAAAGACCTCATGCTCTAAAGAGATCTTTTTATGCTGCCAACAAGGGAGAATAATTCAGGAATAGCTGAAGGCTACTGAAGTACAGCAAGAAGCGTTGCTAAGTTAAATGGTATCTCTAGAAGCTTTTTGTCTGTACATATCCAGCATGCTTCTGTCATGTTTAGAGTGACAGATCAATATGACAAAGAAGTGTATTTTTTAAAGTTAGATGCTACCTGTCAGCTCCAGAAGTATCCTTCAGGAAAGTAGATTTGGATGGTTTTACTTAAGCATTGCAGTTGTGACACGCTGGCATGTGGGGTTGTTTTGTTTTTTGAAGCTTTGTGAGACAAGCTTGCTCATTTTTATGGCCCTCACTTTTCATTTGTGACCCTACTGCACCTGTCAGTGATTAAAACATCCTCTAGCGAAGAGAAAGCTTTAATGGAACTGGTATTTTAATGGAACTTAGAGCTTGGAGCTGAGGCTTCCATCTTGGCTAGTATTAACTATAGTTTTTCAGGTCTCTGTATTTTTCTATGGAAAGCAACTACAGCCTTCTGCAGACAGCATCTTCTATCTTGCCTTAGACAAGCCAAACAAAAAAAAAGACTTCTTAACTCTCCTTCCTCTGGGTTTTGAGATAAGCTACTGAAGTTGTCAAAGAATTGAGCAAACATATTGAGTATTGTTTTTCAGAAATAGGCTAATAGAAGTTACTAGGAATCAGATGCAGCAGCTGATTAAACATCTCCCGGGTCAGTCTATCATAGTTTCAATACATATTTATGTTATAGAAAAAGTTTTCTGCCTTCCTGTCTCAAAGCTTCCTAATATAAATTAATAGGTTTTAAGCCAACTCCTTGAGTTTTGCTTCAATTTTTTTTTTTTTTTTGGCATCCACCAGTTTCACAAACATGGGAACAGACTTCAGGATTTCCATGCAGTCAGACATGTTTGCAAGTGCAAGTTTGAGCATCAGGTGTAAATACAGCAGGAGGCTTTTAGTTTGTCTATTACTAGTAAATCCTAAAAGGCTACGTCCTACGCTTAACTTCTATAGGTGAAGATTTCAAAAGCAGGTGAGGATTTCCTACCTGACTTTTACTGCTAGTATGCCATCATATGAGACATCCTTAATAGAACACAGTTCATTTTCTTCAAAATAAAGAAAACGGCAGAGTGCTTAAAGCAATAGTAAGAGACTGCAAGATGTTTGTCACGTCTTGCTCCTGGCACAGACATTTGGTTTTGAACACCTCCGTGTTTCAAGTCTTAGACAAAAACAATTCCATTAAAAAAATAAATTCAAGAATGGAGATTTGCTGTCCTGACTTCTGGCTATCAGGGAAGACAGCAAAGCCTCTCAAAAGCAGCAGTGTATGTTACACTTATCTTTGCCTCCACTTACCAACTACTTCCAACTAAGCAGGCATTTTATATTTCATTAGGCTACCACCTGATCCACACTTACTATTCGCAAGACATTTACCAGAAGAAGCACTTTTCATCCTTTACGTTAAGTTGAAAAGTCAAAAGGAGATGAAAACCTCTGGACTAAAGTATTAAAAGTAACATTGCCAAAATGCTCTATCATAAAGTATGGCTTTTGTGAGGAAAAAATAACTTATGTATGGAAAGTAAACATTAGAAATGCATTAGAAGTTATCTAGCAGAGCAGACAACTGAATTTATTGATGCGAAACACAGATCACTCACTTTCAAACTGTAGCATTTCTCTGCTAAGTCAAGAGAAGACTTCAGAACCTGTGACCTTGCAAACAGGTTTGGGGAGCAGGGGTGGGGTGTGCTTTTTCTAACTTTAAGGTCCCAAGTGCTGTTACAACACAGATTTCAGTGGAGCACAGTGCAGGTCCAATGTGATGGTTCCTCTCAGCTCTGCTGTGGAGTCATTGACTTAATTTAATCCATAAGCCTTTTTGCCTTCAGTTACAAGTACACAGCTAAACTGCATAACAACAAATGTTTCATTCAAGGTCAAGTGCAGCATCTACGCAGAACTAGAAGAGCCTGCTGGTACTACTCTAGTCCTTCTCAGCGCCCAGGAACTGAGCTGCCACTAACAAGGCCTCTATTCAGCTCTCCATTCTGAGCCCAATGACAGACACCAGCCCTGAGAGCCACTGTGCAGGGCTGTCTCATCTCCCACATTTCTTTCTGCAAGTGGGATTTGCATACAGAGAACAAGAGCCACTGCGTGCGCTACTTAGCATTGCATGTCCTCCAGGCACGCTTTGTCCTCTGAGTTATCTCCAGTGCTAATTTATTGCAGCATTCAAAGCAGCGGGCCCCGGCAGTCCCTCCCACAGGAAGCTGGCTGACTCATTTTTCCACACACTATATTTCTCTCTCCACAAGAGCCAAATGCTTAGGTCAAGAATAAACCACGAAAAAGGGAGGCTCGTTTATAAGCACCTCCTAAAACGTGCACAATGCACATCCACTTGCAAAGCTATTTCTTCCAAACAATGAACCTAGACATATTACACCCAGCTGGAGTTGCCCCCATATGGCACACAACTGCCTTTGCTTTTGCTGTGAACAGCAGTTCCCAATCCTGTAAGATGATTTAGCCTAAGCAAATGGTTATTAGCTTCAGCCAAAGAGTTGTCTGAGCATTCACTGACAAACAAGATGAAGGCCATCATTTGACATTCGTTCCATTGAGCTCTTCGCCAAAACATTCAGATGTTTACCTTGCAAACTAGTTCTCTTAATCAATCAGCCTTTTAGGAAAGAAAAAAATAAAACTGCATTGCCAGGAAACCTTCAACGATCCACTCTTCCATGCTTTGCTCGGTGATGCAGCAGGATGCTACTCCTATTAAAAGGATTTTTCAAGAACATTTGAAAAGAAAAAGATAGCAGTACCTTATTGTATCTGTGTGTTAACAGCAGTTATCTCCAGCTAAAAGAAACATGGGAAACAACCACAGCCAGCCAACGCAAACAGGTTTCCCCCTCAAAACAGGCACTCTAGCTTCAAGCTGAGCAGGTTCACACTTTCTGGAGGTTTCCACCAAAGAACTAAACATCTGACACTCTGTCAACACTTTCCTGTCTCAAAGGGGAGATGCAAACCCAGCTCCACGCAGGAAAAAAAGAAAAAAAAAAAAAAGCACCAGCTGCTCCCTGTTCTCTGGCCTCTGCCTCTCAGGTGTGAGGAATCTGAGCTGATGATGCATTAACCTTTTGCTACCCACAACAACCCACTGCGTCACTGGTGTCTGCTGGGAGGAAACCGCTCACAGTCTTGTCTTTTTCAATTTTAAAACTCGGGTTTTAAATGCCAAGCATTTCCTATTTGTGCTACAGAAGGGCAAAATTGAAGAGAAAGAGACAGATTTACAGTAAAGAATTTTCACTTTCATGCAAGCAATAAAGTATCTCATTTCCAAAGCACCATCACTGTGAAAGAAGTGAACATTTTAGCATGAGGTGCCACTGCCCTCCTTTGTCTCACAAAGTAGGTTTAATGCTACAGCTAAGAGACACTTCCTATCAGAAACGTCTCTTGAGCCTGATGCTTAGAAAAGAGCAATTCCAGATCTTCTCAGAGACCAGGCTCTTTGCTTGGCAATCGAGAATCTTCATCCTTTAGATCTTTGATTCCCTTTTTTTAACAGGTCAATTTTATGCTAAAAAATGCTCATTTGTTTCCTCTTTTTTCCATCTGCCCTGGACACTGACCACTCTAGTGGGCCTGTGCCCTACAACATCAGCCTGTTTCTCACCAAAGGCTCATCAACCTCCATGGCCATAATAGAGGTCAGGCAGCTTGACACATCAGATCCTTCTGTCTTACTAGATGTGGATTTATGGGCTCAGAATAAGGAGAAGGAATAACCTGGAGAAGCCCTCAGGGGTGTAAGGATCATTACAGATGTCTGGGTATGAAGATGCATGGTATGAAGGTACCAAATGCCAGATTTGGACTGTTTTGCCTGAATTGCACTGGAAAAGGTACCAGTAAGACAGTATGCCATATTCTGCTAACAGTTTCATATAAATGTCAGTGTCAGGACCCCGTGAGGACACTGCAGGTGGGATGCTGTGTGCTTCTACCACAGCCACCTCACAGATCTTACCTAAATGGAGGAGCTGAGGGTCAAAACAAGATCACCGGAGAGTGGGCTGATGGCTTCTGTGGCAGGTTGCAGAGAAGGTTTGTGAGCAAAAAGAAATCTGTGTTAGGAAATGAATCTTACCTGCAACAGGCCAGCAGATACACTCACTCTGGCTACTGGTATTAAGTCCACTCCCCCACCTGCTTATAGCTACCAGGTATACAATATATTACATACTGATACCCTCACATTTTCAGAGGGTAAAAATCCAGATTTTCTAAAAATATCCCATGGGATCAACATTAATAATGTTCGTTGGGTGTTTACAACAGAAATATTTTAGAAGTGTTGCCAGTTTCCTAAGTTCTCGTTTCTCCATGTCACTTCTCCAGGCAGTAACATCTCTCACAAAAGAACCAAACTACTGCACATTTTGTGCGGTTGAATTTCCCATATCTGGACAGTAGCAAAGCAAGGGATGAGGCAGGGAGAGGAGGATTTGACCCCACCAGAGATAGGGACAATGCTGGCCCTGGTGCTCCTGCTTCCTCAGGAGCAAATGGCTGCATCACTCTGGGGAGCAGTGGGAAGAGTTCCTCCAGAGAAAGCTTGGCCAGGTCTTCCCGTGTGCATTCAAAGTGTGTAACTGCAGATTACTGATGAAGCTAATGGTGTGCATGTGCTGGGCTGACCTTGGTCCTGCCAGATGCTCTCTCACTCCATCATCTCCACAGGATGGTGGGGAAAAAGGAAGGTGGAAAAGCTTGTGGATTCAGAAAAAACAAAATCACTTACCATGTACTGCCACAGGTGAAACAGACTCGACTTGGGGAAGATTAATCTAATTTATTGTCAATTAAAATATATTTGGATTGTGAGAAACGAAGAAAAAGTTAAAGCAGTGCTGTCCCCTCCGCTCCCGTTTCCCAAAACTCAGCATCACTCCCTCCTCCTCCACCTCCCCTCCTTGAGCAGGAAGATGAGGAATGGGGGTGGTGGTCAGTGCTAAGAGTCAGTGCTCCTCTCTGACACTTCTCCCTCACGCTTTGCCCCCTCTCCACCATGCATCCTCCCCATGGGCTGCAGCCCCTCAGGGCACACCTCCACTGCGGGTCCTCACAGGGTGCAGCTGCCGTGCAGCTGCCCTGTACCTGCAGCACCTTCTCTCTCCTCCTCCAGCACTCACAGGGCTGTCCCTCACACTTCTTTCTTCACATCTCACCACTGGGCACCATTTTGCCCTTCTTATTTCCCTCAGGCACCACAGCATCACTGAGGGCCCAGCTGTGCCCTGAGGGGCAGCTGAGGAACCTTCCAGAACCGGCCGGAACCGGCTGCGTCCAACAGGAGGCCGACCTCTCCTCACAGCGCCCGGGCACAGGCACCCCCGAATTCCACCATTATTATTACTGTTCCTCCAAGCAAGATGTTTTAATTCCCTCCTTTGCTTGCTTTCCAGCAGCCAGATGTGTCGTCTTTTCCTCCCTGAGCAGAGCTGAGAGTGCAGAACCTGATCCAGGAAGGCAGGAATTGGTGAGGTGTCAACGGTACCACCGTGGGAGCGGGAGTCCCTGGAACTCAGCTATTAGCAAATTAGTAGAAGGGTAACGCTCTCCTGAGTGTTATGAATTTAGCACTAATTAGGGCTTCTCTTAGCTATTTTAGGCAAGTAAATCTTCAATATCCTCTGTTAAATTGGAATCATCTTGTTTGTAGAAGGATATTGTATGGTTCCCTTACACTCCATTCGACTTTTTGCATTCTCTTTTTTTTCTGATGACTTATAACCAGATATTTTGTATGCAGGTAGATTTATTTCTCCCAAAAGAAATAAATATTTCTTTATATTAAGAAATAATGTTCTCCCAAAAGAGGGTTTTCTTTGAATGAAACCAACCTGCAAGGCATTCGTTTCTCACAGTCCGTCCCAAACGTTACCCAAGCCCCTCTTGATGGGACCTTCAGTGCCTCAGTTTATTTACATTTATTTTATTACCTGTATATTTGAGATGTTAAACCACACACAGTTACTGTAACTGGCAAGCCATACTTTTCTGCCAAATGTGTACAAGGTTTCGTGTGTTTTAGCACTTCAGAATTAACCATGAGAGAAACTTATCAGCTTTGCGATGAAAAGAAGCCTCTAATTAGAGCGGAGACCAAAAGGTCCTGCTCTTCCCTTCTTGCATTGCCCAGATCTCATCTAAACCTTGCCTGGAGTGCAGAAAACAAATCTCACAGTTGATTGAATATATCTAATTGTGAATTGATGCCTACGCTTTTGTAGAAATGTTTCAAGCTCTGCCTGGTGGCTATGTTGGTTAATTTGCCTATACCCAGGAAATGAATTCTTTCTTAACTACAGAGAAAGCTGTGACATTGGGTGATATACGTCTGCTGTTCCAAAAGGAGTATTTCTTCTCCTCACCAAAACCAAAGCATCGCTAAATGATTGACGTAACCTCAAAACATTACAGCCTTTAATGTTTAGGAAAGCATTGATAGGGAAGAGAAAGCACTGCAGTTTGCATAGCAGGAGCAGAGACAGAAGAAACTCATTTCAGTTCAGATACAAAAGCCATAGCTTATTTGAGCAATGAATGGAAAATGTAGATAGAAGATTACATCCTCTGATGGCACTCTGATGTTTGAAATAATCAGTAGTGAGCTCACAGTTTAAAACATACGTGCACATGCTGGCACCTACAGTGATGTGATAGCCCAAGCAGAAACCTTATGAAAAAACATCACAAAACCTGCAGAATACTGGGCACTGCAAGGTGGCTGTGTAATATGCAAATCTACATGAAAATCTAGTCTTCATAATCAATTAGAAGGGGTAATTTGGCAGCAGTATTAATAACTTCTGAAACAAATGTAGCATCAAATTCTACAGCACTAAAGAGAGGGTTGCATGAGCTCAGCTCAGCAGACTTTGTCTTGTCTACAAATACTCAGATCTATGCAAGAAGTGAGGCTAAATGCATCAGTCATTTCACTGTCTAGAAGAACCAGGTGAGGATTTTTCCTTATGGAGGGAAATACATGGTGGAGTCACTTCTGTTTATTTATCTTCCACTACTGGCCAGAGATAGTATTCTGCACTGTATGAGGCTGAAGAATTATTTTCACTTTTCTCTACTGCATCAGATAGGATGTGAATGGTGTAGGCTGAGGCAATACTGTGTGATGTGCTGTCTGCATTAGTGCCCTAGACGCTAGCCATAAGTGAGTCCTTTCTTCCCTCTGTGTGGGCTGCAACTGCAGGAATAAGATGTGTGAGCATGTAAGCTGAGCAGCAAGTAGATAAATTCCAGACGATGACCTAGAGCTGGTGAATACAAACCTTGCAGTCCTGCAAGTAGCGTAGAACTGGAAAGGACCTTTGAGGTCAATTCATTTCCTCTCTGTCATGGTGTCACAGAAAAGGTCCCAAAACTCTCAAGACTACGCCATTTTCTCTTCTTGTTTCTTTCTTCAGCTCCTCACCAGTCTTCTCCTTCTCTGAAGCTCCCCAAGCTTCTTCCCCAATCCTGCCAAGCTGCTCCCTCAGGCTCCTCTCTTCTCTGTCTGGCTGGCCCTTATCTAAGCCTGGGGCAACTCCGCCCCAGGTCCACCCCCTTCCAGTCGCAGGTGCAAGTGATTCACCTGTATTCCCCAGGCCAGCCACACCCCTCCACCATGTGCGCAATCATCAGTTCATGCTGGGATCAACTGTGTCCCTACACATGGGCAGTCCTCTGAAAGAAACTGTGTGATAAAGTGATCCAGCTCCGTTGCAAAATTCATTTTTGCTACATTCCTCCTACTGCAATTGTGCAGGAGGAGGAATCCTACTTCAGCTCCTTGGAAACTTAGAAGTCTTCCCATTCCCAGCCTCAGTATACTCTTACCCTGTTTATTCACATCAGTTCTTCTGCCAAAAGTGTGCTTCTGCTTAAATAACACTTCTCCCTTCTGTGTGCTTATCAGTGATGTATTTATAGGGAGCCCTCTCTCAGCAGTCACTGCATGAGATAAAACAAGCCATCCTCTTTTAGTCTCCTTTCATATAACAGATTTTCCATGCTCTGGATCACCCTTGCAGCCTTTTCCTTCACCTTCTCCAGTCTGAGCACAGGGACCAGAGCTAGCAATAGCAGCAATATATTGTCTTAACAGAGAGTTTTACAATGCCATTAACATTCCCTTCTTTGCTGCTGCTGTATTGTACATTGGTACCGTCTGTACATAGAATTGTTCCAGCATATAAATCATGTTACACAGTTAACCATCAGGTACTGGTGTGTCATCTCATCGAGTACCACTTGTGCTCTTTGGGAGTGTGGTCAGCATCTTGCAGGCAAAATCCTTCAGTTCTTTTCATCTGGTGCTTTTTCATCCTTGATAGCTCCTGCAGAGTATTTCAGCATGAAGATCTTTCAACAGTCTCTACAAATGCAAGTGAATCATTCACAGAAAGCACAATCCATCCATCTTCTTTAGTGTCACCAATTAATAGCAGCTCAGAATGCCTTGAGATCTATAGCTGCTTAAGGGAAGAAAAACAACCAACCTCTTCCTATAGTGCTGTGCTGACATTGTGTTTTGTGCACTCTGCCTGTGCAAGGAAACTTAATAAATAAATGGGGGAAGAGTATGCAAAGACCTCTGATATGAGACTCTAAAGAAGGCAGAAAGACCAGTTGTGCTAACCCAGGATGGGAAGGGAATTCAAAACTGAAAACCAATTGGTAGACAAGATTATTTATTATTATTGGAAACTGTTTCTCATTCCAGAAGCCACTGCCTCTTGCTTCTGATTTGGATTATTTTCTGGCAGGCTGCAGAAATTAAGGGACCATTTTTAAAAGGCGTAGTGTTGCCTTCGTGAGCAGCTCAGGCTGGATCCATATGCTCACTCCTTGGATCAGGAGCTGCTGGAACAAAATCATTGCACCCTTTGGTGGAGCTGCTGCCTTGGTCTCTCTGTCAGCCAGAGCACCCCAGCTCAAATCCTAGCAGATATAAGAAAGCACTCCCAAACCTGCCAACAGTTGCTGACCCTAATGGAGGTTTTCTCTTCTTGCCCCCACCCTGTCCTCCCATCTCACTTCTCTGACTGATGCATGGGGGTTGCTGATGGCATTTGCCATTGAACACACAGCTCTGCCTGTGCCCTGAGCAGGATGGCAATGCCGTGTCTTGAGAAGGATTAATTCACTTCCAGTTAATCTGCCAGGGGGTAAGTCTGTGCCTAAGTGTAATGGAACCTGATGGAGGGTCATTAAACAGAAAGCCATCCATTTGTGCTATCTCATTAGGGATTTGTCATAAAAACCTTATGTTCTCTTACAAACCTAAACAAGTGTGTTCACCATGTGAAAAACAGCAGTAAAACTATCCAGAGGGTAGTTAAGTGTCTAAGCTATCGTTTATAGAGCCTATCTGCAGCCTGGGTCCTGTAGGTAAGGAATGGCCTTTCCACTGTCCTCAAAGCATCCTGTGTAACTGGGGCATCCCTCCTTCAAAATGGGAAAGAGGACCAAGCCCTGCGATGCTGCACTGACAGTCATCTGGAGCGGATGCTTCTCCGTCTGGCCCTGACAGGAGCCAGAAATCTGATGCAGAGGACACTTGTTATTTTAAAACTGTGCCAAAGATGTTTGGAGGTTTACAAAGTGTAAATATAATAGTGGTGTTTCCTGGGGGCTATGGAGATTGGCTCCCCCACTGCCTCTGTGAGTGGCCTGCTCTCCTCCTCAGCCTCAGCTGGGTGTTATGAGGGAAACTAAATTCCCTGTGGAGCATGAGAGTCATCATGCTATTTTGAAGCAAGAGAAACGTATGGGCTGTGTCCTCCTAGGGAGAATTTTCCCAAGGGAAAATGGACGTGATCTATCTAAGTGGCTGCTCTCATTGACTTCTGTCCAGAATGAGCTTTTCCCTGGTCCAAACTCTATTAGCTTCAGAGTTTCTGCCAAAACTAGGCTTGTACAGAAGTCATATGAGGGCAGGTCTGCAGATCTTCCGCCGCGCAGGAGGAGATAACTGCTTTCCGGCCATGGGACAGCCCCCCGTGGTAATGCCAGCTGGTGTCTGCTTGCAGGCGTCGGAGGTGGAGCGGCAGCTCTCCCTGCAGGTCCACACGCTCCGGGAGGACTTTAGGGAGAAGAACTCCTCCAGCAGTCAACACATCGTGCGGCTTGAGAGCCTCCAGGCTGAGGTGAGTCCCCTGCGCTTGGCCTCTCTCCTTCAAAAGGTGGTCAGGGCTGCTCTAACCCACACAGTGAACCCCTCTGAGCTGGGTAAGCAAAACCAGCTGCTTGGGGTGAGCAGGGAGAAGGTTGGTAGCTGTGATGCAGAGGAATCCCTGGGCAAGTTGTGCTGCAACACAGTGCTGGCCAAGGTGGCAAAGGCCAGCTTCCACCTCTGCCCCAGCAACAAGCACACCCACAAAGTGAATGGATGGGAAGGATCTTCCAGGAACTTAACCATGGAGTTAAGTCCTGTGAGGCTGCTGTCTGTACAGCTTAACCTCCAGGGCATGGTGGGAAGATCTGTAAGGTTGGGCTTTTTTTTGCTGCTCCTTGTGCTTGCAAAGAAAGCAGCAATCCTCTCCTACCTCTGAGCCATGCATGCATGAAAATGAGCCCCTGTGTGTCTTAGCTCTGATACGTTAGCAGGGTTACTATCTTCTTTTTCCTTCTCTTCCCTGATGGAAATACTGGGGTAGAAGACATCTAAGTGTACCACCCTGCTGCCTTTTTTTTTATTATTTTTAAGCTATCTGAAAGAGCTTTTCCTAAAATCTCTCAATTTCTTCTCTCCTGCTCCCACCTGCTCCCTGCTGGTCCCTCGCCTTCTCTTCCCCTCCCCTTGGTGCGGAGCAGCAGGTCCTTGAAGTAAGTATGGAGGCTTGGAGGGGGTTTTCCCCCACATGCACCCCATCACCATGCATGCCTGTCACTGTGTTTGCTTCGCCTCAACTTCTTCCCATCTCCTGCTTTCCAAATCCCTCTCCCCTGCACCCATGGCCTAGGGCCCACAGCAGAGTGATGGTTTTCTGTGACATGGTCATTCACAGGGCGCTCATTACTGGCTTGGATACCAAATTCTCTCAGTATAATCTCTGTATTACACCTCTAATTTTTCTCGCACCCCTTTTCTCCAACCCACACAAACCATGGTAGTGGTGGGAGGAGACATCTCAGAAACCGTTAGTCACCTACAAGCAGCTTTCGAATACCTCCAGCAGCCTTTACCCTGAAGAAATAGCAAGGCTACATGCTTTGCTGGTATTCCTTCATGCAGCCAAACATTTCCAGCAACCTGGAAGACAACACAAGATAGGATCCCATAGAGGCCAAGGAAGTGGTAGCAAGTTGCCAAATTTGTCTGTTCTCCATGTTGAAAGGAGACCATAGGGAATATTTAGGGTTAGTGGAGAGTGGCACAAGCAGTCCTCAAAGGTGCTGTGTGCACAAATCTGGAAAAAGGTACCTTTTTCTTGGTTAAACAAGAAGTGACCTTGGCTGCTGCTGATTCATCCTGTGCACTGTTCCCAGCTAAGTGAATCACAGAGGTTTTGCTTGGCACGTTGTCCCTCTTCACCTAAAATTGCTGCCCTTGACAATTAAAAGAAATGAACCAATTTTAAAGGCAGCCGATCACTGGGAAATTAAAAATAAGCGTGGCACAGAAAGGAGTCTTCCTGAGTAAAAAGAAAGAAAAATCCCTGGTGAGGACCTGGCGAATGTGCAACAATTAAGAGAAGTGTACAGGCAGTGCTGCTGCGCAGCCCCACAGGGAGCAGGAGCTCAGAGGCTCTCCCTGTGCTCTCCGGCACCCACGCAGGAGAAAATCTCACCATCTGCACAGTCGGGGATGGACCAGGAAAAGTAGCTCGTTTCTCCCTCTCTTGCGAATTTTAGGGTACAAGGGGTGGGCAGGGCCAGGCTCTGGATAACCACTTTGGACATTTCTGCCTGCCAACATGCAGGAGCCACTTTGGAGCTGCTCCTGCAGGTTGGGGAAGGAGAATTTTCCTTTCAGACCCTTCCCAGGCATTGAACCATGCACAGGTTCAGTTTTTCTCTTACACACAGGTACAGAATACATACATGCATACTTTTGTTTTTTTCTGCTTCACTTCTCTCATGGGAATGCAATTTCCCTGTTCTGCACTTCATGGAAAGCATGGGGTCCAATGCCAGCTCTCATTTCTCTGCAGATCAAAATGCTGACGGACAGAAAGCGGGAGCTGGAGCATCGCCTTAGTGCCATGATGGAGGAGAACGACCTGCTCCAGGGAACGGTGGAGGAGCTGCAGGACCGGGTCCTCATCCTGGAGAGACAAAGCCATGACAAGGACCTGCAGGTGAGAAGCAGCAATGGGAGAGGGAAGAACAAAGGAGGGGGGAAATGGGGTTAAAAATGTGGTTTGGGGTAGAATCAACCAGGAAAATAATGAGGAACTGGGAGACAGAAAGAATAAAATGCAAGGTCCTGTTCCCCATAGGGATGGAGAAAAAGCTGGAGCATCTCAACACAAAAAGCAACTTAGGAGGGAGAGCTGAGCAAAGAAATAGGATGAGAGGCTGGGAAAAGAAAGGAAATGTAAAACAAAGTGGAAAGCACTGATTGTGGTTCATATTGCTTAATTTTTTAATAGCAGAATTGGCTCAAGGGGCTCATTTACACTCGTCCATAGGACAGGAGCCAGCCCTATAGCTCTCACAGTTCAAGTGGTTTCCCAGTAAGCTCCATACTGTTTGCAACCATCTCACCAAACATCACTCCCTGGAGAAAAGCTGGCACATCTGCAGCTTTGGGCACCTTAGTGGAGAGCACGATTTTACTTCTTCTTTAGGCTGACAACCACTTGTATACCTAGCTCTTCAAAACAGTCAGAGTCTTTTTTTCCCTCCCTAGAGGGGCAAGAAACCTGCTGTTGTGTCAGACAGCAGTGTCCTCCCAGCATCCACAGCCCTGGTGCGTTCAGCTCCGCTGCTCACATGGCACCTGGCTGTGCCCCAGCCCTGTGCACAGCTTCTGTACACAGCAGTGTCTGCACCCACTCAGGCAGACTGCAACCCAGTGCTTACAAAATTATGCAGTTGGGTGACCACAAATAAACACCAAACCAAATCAACGCCAGTATTGCATCTTGTGTGTTTAAAACACTCCATTAACTCAAATTGCAAACCAGTGAATTAGAGAGTTTGACATCCGAGTTTTGAGTTAGAATATTTATGCTTATGTTGAGATTTTTTTTCAATGTGTATCTGTATTATTTTTCTTTTTGGATTCACATCCTACTGTGTTAGTTTTAGCAAGCTTTTTTAACCTGACTCTCAACTTCTTCATAATCTTCCTCATTTTAGCACTGACTAACCTGCTAATTTTATCTTTCAGGATATTCCAGAGCCTAAATAGTGTCTAATAACAGTTGGAGGTTATTAAGCTCCAATAAATAGTAAAATCAGCCAAGAGTACTTTCCTCCTGGCTGGAAACCCTCTTTCATGCCACCTGTTCCTCCTTTTCAGCTCCTTCACAAATCAAGAGATTCATCCAGTCCATATCACCTCCACTAACATTTTCTCCCCTGCTTCTTTGATTTTCTTTGGAAGCTGCACCAAAGCCAGCTGGAGCTCCAGGAGGTGCGGCTGTCCTACCGGCAGCTGCAGGGGAAGGTAGAAGAGCTCAGTGAGGAGAGAAGTCTCCAAAATTTCAACACAACCAGCACGTCCCTGCTATCTGAGATAGAGCAGAGCATGGAGGCAGAGGAGCTGGAACAAGAACGAGAACAGGTATTTGCCCTCCTGCCCCTGGCAAAGCCCACGGACCTCACCAGTCCCAGAAGGAATTTAATTCCCAGAGGTTCCTCTAATTCCCAGAGGGAATTTAATGCATTAGATCTGAAGCTGAACCAATAGTCAGAAATTGAGTTGTGGTTCCAGCTCTGGTATGAACACCCTTTTGACTGTATGCAAGTACATTTCAAAATCAACATAGCAAACTAGGTCAATATTTGTGAGCTTTAATAATGACGCACCTCATTGCACTGGAGGAGAAGGACCTCCACAGCCTTGACATCCAAAGCTAACATCGGGCTCTGTTGTTCCAGCTGAGGCTGCAGCTCTGGGAAGCGTATTGCCAAGTGCGATATCTCTGCTCTCATCTCAGAGGAAATGACAGCGCAGACTCCGCAGTCTCCACAGACTCCTCCATGGATGAGTCTTCAGAAACCTCATCAGCCAAAGATGTCCCAGCCGGCAGCCTACGGGCAGCTCTCAGCGAGCTGAAAAGACTGATACAAAATGTGCTGGATGGGGCAGACTCCACGGTGAGTTGGCAGCACGGTGAGAACCTGTTGTTGCTCATGTCCCCTTGCCCAAGTGACAGAGCTTGCCACAGGCTCTCACTTGACCCTGAAGTCTCTGAGAATGCCTCTGTGGCCCACAGAGATGGGCTGTCTTGGTGCACAGTGTGCTCTCTGTCTCAAAATGTCATCCAGGAACCAAACTAGCATATGGAATTTCAGTTTGTGCTGGTCAGACCCAATGAGTTTCAAGAACACAGGCTCAAGCAACCGGCATCAATCTGGGAGTCCTGGACAATTAATGGAAGTAGACTTTCTTTTAGGTTTAAGTTAAAGTTTCTACATGGAAATACTGCAGATAGTCTTGTAGATCACAGTTCAGTTATTTCTGTGATGATTTTCCTAATGTTGTCTTAGTAGCAATAGTATCATAAAACCATTGTAACCCCTACATGGGTAGGTTCTGCCTCTACAATTGAAGTTGCGTACAGATGTGTTGGGGAGAGCAGCCAGACACAGATCCATCCACAGGTGAAGGGTTTTACTGGCACGTAGTGGTGTTTATGGGGTACATCTTTGGCACTGTGAGGGGATGGCTTGAGGGGATCACTCAGCATCCACACAAGTACAGAATTCTAAGAAAACACCTGGCTTTATGCAAAGTATCAAAATCAGGCCTATTTTTATCACCTGCAAGCTGAGTGCACTGCCAGTATGACTTATTTGAGAGGCCGTGCTGATGCAGGCAGTGCAGTCCCTGCAACTGCAGAGCCACGTGCAAGCACTCATCCTCCTCGTTTCGGTACCTGTAGCAGCTAGTAAGAAGGATGACTATGGAGATGAAGTTGTATTTGTTAAAGAAAAACCAAAGAATCCTGCAAAAGGTCTACAAACAGAGATTGTAGTCACATGTTACCAAGCGGTCAGTAGGTCTCAGCCAATTCAGTTTATGCTGAGGTAAGAACATGTCTGCATGCTTTTATCGTGTCGAAACAGTGCCCTAGTCTGACCATGTTTCCTCTGCATAGGTTTATGGAAACAAAACTGGAACAGCTAAAGTCACATTCACACTTTCATCTTCCTTGTTTTGTACCCCCCACCCCAAACCAGTATTGAATTCATGCAATTGCCTTTTTTTAAGTGAAAACTGATCAAGAGATGTCTCTCGTGCTCTCAGAGCTCTCGGCGAAGTGATGATGACACCTTAGAGGAACAGATCAGGCGAACAAGTGAGGACTCACGAGCCCTGAGGGAGTTAATGGAGGGAGAACGGGGGAAACTGAGGCAGAGTTTGGAGGAGCTGCAGCGACTGCACAGCCAGGTTAGTAATTCCCATGCTTAAAAGATGGCCTTTTAAAACCAGTTTTCATCCCCAAGATACACTTTCCATAAAAGAGATCACCATGATAAATAGCCCAGTAGGATCTGGACAAATATCAGCTACGGCTGGATGAGGAAACCTATGTTAAACCCAGTGCAGAGGCTTCATGCATGTAGGATCAGAGCTTCTGCATTTTGCAGGTGTCCAGATGCCCATCCCAGACATCATCCCAAGCAGCCAAACATCCTTTAAACCTTTCACCCAATCTGCTTTAGAAGCCAGGCTGTCTCACTTAAACTTTTCTCAGCAGAAGACCCCGAAGTACAAGGCTGCTTGATATGGCGTGCTGGAACCCATCGATATCCGTTCTGACCCGTCTTGCTTGTACTAAGCATTCCTAATGCTATTATATTTTATTATTTATTAGGGTAGATGCATTTGCTGAACAGACAAATCGGGGCTGCTGTGTTACACATGGTACAAGGCTCACCCTCTTCCAGCATTTCCCACTGCAGCATCATGACACTCTCATTAAATACACACCCAGAGAACCCTAATTAGAGTCAACTTGGCACCATGCAACACCCCTAAACCACCAGAGACTGGCTAATGCTGAAACAAACACAACAGCAGTGAATGAACCAACCCTGAAACCAAACTCCCCACCCAAAAAGTTGAATCAGACTGCATCTATCCACACTGAGCCAGCAGAAGTATCAATAATCTGAGGTCGTATGCCAAAAGCAGCAAGTGGAAACAGGCACCCAAAGAGACACTTGGCAAACCCAGTCTTCCATGGGACAGATCTCCACATGCCAGAGGAGAGCTGGAGGCTGTGGCAGAAGCAGCCTTTGGCACAGCTGCTCATGCAGCACCAATTGTGTTGGAGCAGGGAATGGTGTTAACGCCCCTGGCTGGTTTTGCCAGCACTGTTGTATTGCCCTTTCACTACATCCTTTTGGAAAAGGGAAAAGAAAACATATCCCTGTCCAAAAAGTCAGCCAACTTGGGGTCTAACAGACTCACATCCCCACCCTGAGCAGTACAGCCCGTGCTGGGCTGCAGGAGGGCATGGCTTGGTCAGGGCTCCTTGATTCCAAGCTGTGTTCAGAGAAAGGAGGTGGGTCAGATGCTGGAAGGGTTTCCAGGTGGTGGAGTAGCGAAACAGAACATGTGTGTGCCATAGACAAAGAAATTAAATGTGTATGAAATATTGCAAAGCTGTGCTAATGCAATCCTTGCATGATTTCACACCCTATTAACTCACTCTGCACAGGACCAAAACGATAGATCATTTCTCAGACTATTTAAGACTCTGCACATATTTAAAAGTCTAATTAAAATTGTAAGATGTGCCAGTAACACCTTCCGTGGTGTGAAAGGGAATTTTCACGTCCTTTGTCTTTAGCTTCATACTGCTTCAGAAGACACAATGATGTAATCGTTTCCCCTCCTAAAAAAAAAATCTCTCTTGCTGCTAGATTATCTTTGCAATAATTTAGCCCGAGAAAGATCAGGACACAAAAGGAAGACTCGAGGGATGTGTGCACAAGACAAGCCACTGAGAGAGGGAAACATTGCAGGACTGCTGGGTGGCCCAGTGGGTTTAAAACTGATGGGACAACAAAGTCACAGGTGGGTCCTGCCCTGCACAGCTCTTGGTACTGCTGCTGACTGTGACCGAGTCTGTCTTGGTGACCTGTCTTGCTCAGACTAGCACTGCCCGCAGCCCTACGTGAGCATCTTTCACCAGGGGTTGTACCAGCACCAGCAACCCCCTTCTGTGCAATGCAGCGTCTCCTACGGGCAGGGGACCTCAGTCTCCAGGTTGCCACCTGGCTTGGTTTTCCCCCTTGCTTGCATTGTGCTCATCCTAGTGATCCAGGGTTTCACACCTCCCCTCTGACCACAGGTCACGCTGCTGAGTGTGGAAATGACGACGCTGAAGGAGGAGCGGGACCGGCTGCGAGGCGCTGCTGAAGACAAGGAGACGAGTGAGCGGCTCCGGCAGGCCATCAGGGACCGAGACGAGGCCATTGCCAAGTAAGTGAGGGGAACAGCTCAAGCCAGGCTGGGTCAGTAGATGCCTTCAGGGTGGGTTTTTCCTGTGCTCCTCAAGTTTTGGTAGCTATCACAAAGTAATGGAACTAGTCCCAGCCTTGCTGGTGATGGGAAATGCTGGCAGGAGCTTAGGAGCAGGGCAGGGGATCCTAGGAGCTACCGTGTGGCAGCACTAGGGGCATTTAAGAGGATGCTGTGAACTCTGTTTTTGCCATCGCTGGTGCTGGTTTGAGGCACAGCAAGGAGAAGATTTTAGGGAAGCAAACGGAATCATTAGGTCTGTCCTGTTCTTCATATTTTTCTTCTTTTGCTCTCCCAGACACACAAGACTTGTTTCCCTGCCCACCTGTGTTACGGTCCTGGCTGGACCTCTCCCCTAAACCGTTTCTCTGCTCCCTCTCTATCCTTTCACTTTCCAGAGTCTTTTTTGCGTCTCCACTCCCATAATTCTCTGTTTCTCTGGCCAGGATTCTCCCTCGTTTTGAATCCTTAATTTTTCCTATCCTCCTCCTTGCAGACCTCTGCAGTTTTACTGCCCTGTACCCCATTCCTCCTTCCCTGGCTCTGCTCCTCAGCTTCCTCAGCTGCCCTGCAGCATTGCTGAACAGTGCTGCCCTGAGCACTCTTCTTTCCAGGCAAAAGGGGCAGAATCATTCACTCCCTCTGCTCTAGGTAGAAAGGATACATCTGATAATCTCTGCCAAAATGAGAAGGCCGTGACACCACTAGTTTATCTCCACACGGACATGCCTGACACTCAGGTACTTGCGAGAAGAGAGCATTGCAACCCTGAGGATGCAGGGAGCTAAATCTGCATGTGTTCTTTCTACCTATATCAGTTCTTTTTTAAGTGAACTGATAATCCATGCTGCTCTCACTTGGGTATCCAGCTACCAAATCCCCATTGCTGTCCTCTGTTACACCTCCATCTGTTGGCACAAAACAGAAGCATCCCAGCTGCACAACCAGGCGCAGAGAGGTTGTTCTGACATTTCCCATGCGTGTGGGCTGCTGGTTCTTGCTGTGGCTATGGCAACGTGCTGCCGCCGCAATAAATCCCACTGTAATATCCAAGCAGCCATGGGGAGCTTCAGAGCAAATGGCTATTTAAGGTGCTCAGACCCGTAGCGAGGAGTGGAAGGGCATGGCTTCTCCACAGTGGTTAATGACCCTGCTGGGACAGGGCACTAATATTTACAGCTGACTGTCCTGCAGTGGCAGGAACCCAGAGAAAGGGGAGGTGATGTGTGTGCATGGTGGGTGATGAATGAGCAGTAGCTGCAAGTGAAAGGAGAGGAGCACAGTGTTGCTAGAAATGGAAGTGTCCCTCTGCAGAGCAAGGGGTTGTTTCCTGGCAGTGAGCTGCCCAAGAGGCGTGCAATGCATTGCCCACCCTGCACCTCAAGGGTTAAGTCACTTCTCTTGAAGTGCTCCCAAAAAAAAAAACCCTAACTCTGCACAAAAATAAAATCACTGCCTGAGGCAGACATCTGGCATGGAAAATTTTTAGCTTAAAGCTGAAGTTTGGTAACATGGGAAGCAATAGGAAAATAGGATCCTATAATAGGAAGCAACCGCTATACCTGGAATATAAACACAAATTCCCAAATTGCTCTTCTGCAGGGGAGCATGAGGGAGCTGTTAGGAATTGATGAATTCAATATAGTTAATGAGATGCAATTATTCCTTCCCAAAATATTTTCAAGGAAAAATGATTCCCAGCAAGTCACATTACAGTTTCCCATCACACAGCAATTAATTGAAAACGTAAGGTCGGTGGCCAGGCAGTCTGCACTTACCTCAGTGCTCCCAGCACAATGAGCAGCATTTCCTAGCTCAGGCAGCTTAGGAAATGGCTCCATCCCAGAAGATAACTCCTTTCCACTACCCTGTGGCAGCTGGAGCATTCTGCCTAGAACACATTCATGACTTTGCCATGGGCTCACCTGCCCACAGAATGCCTGGGGAGACACACAGCAGTGGCATTCCTGAGGGCCAGCACAACCCCATTGAAATTGAGAGCTTTGTTTAAAGCTTCATATTTAATTCAAACAATTTTAAGTTTGTCAATCTTAACAAGTATATATCTATATAGATTATATAGATTATAAGATATATCTTTATAACCGAAAGAGGTTCCTTCAGTTCTTCCTTCCTCAGTCCGAGTCCCATCCCTACAGACTGAGAGCAGAGTTGTACTTTTTGAAGTTTTTTGTTTTGTTTTATATTGCAACTTATTGGTCAATCAAGCAGGGAAAGGTTGTTTGTTTTTTAGCACATACTATTTCATTTCCTATACGTTAGTGAACAGAAAAAAATAGTTATCGGTAGATTCTACCTCATTTTAGTTCCCCATTTTTAATGGCAGATCCTGCACATTATTCAGACATACTATATTATTTTGCAGAGTAGCATATCTGAATATTTTTTCCTATTTTTCATAGTGTTCTTGCCTAAAATGTGTTGGTTTTATGGTAAGGAGGTCTGCAGTTCAGGGCAAGAGAACTGCTTAGGATCTGGGGACTTGCCAATGGGATAAATAAATGGTTGACTTCTCCTCAGGGGTATGTTTAACACTTCCTTGAAATAATAACAATACAGCAGTGAAAAGTCCCACGCTGCCATCTCTTGTTCTCCCCTCAGGAAGAACGCGGTGGAGGTGGAGCTGGCCAAATGCAAGATCGACATGATGTCCCTCAACAGCCAGCTGCTGGATGCCATCCAGCAGAAGGTGAACCTCTCGCAGCAGCTGGAGGCCTGGCAGGTGAGCAGCCCCACCACAGCAGGGCAGGGTCCAAGGGATGCGTGGCCCTGAAGGCACCTTTGGGTGACTCTTCCCCTCCCCATGGGCTCACTGTGCTCTCAGCCTGAGCGTCCATAGATAAGGGCATTCACTTTCAGCTCTGCAGGTGCCACTGATGCAGTGGTGGTTGGGGGTAAAAAAAAAAATAGCCCCCGGTCAAATCTACTGTGAGCTGTTAGTTGTACAGGAATCCCCATTTAATTAATTGTATGGGAGTACCCACTTAAAATGGGGAAGCAAACAGGATCTTGTGGTTGCATGCAGTGCGGGTAACGTAGACACACAGAGCGTACAACAGGGGACCCACCATGTCTCTGGGAGAAGGTGTCCCTGCGGGGGATATCCCCAGGTGGTCTCAGCCTCAGGGGTACATGGGCACAGCACGTCCTTGGGGTTCCATAGCCAAGCAGAAAGGTGGGAGGCTGTGGCTGTTTTTTCATGGTGTAGCTGCACTGTTTTCATCAACTCAGAAGATGTGTCAAGATGGAAAAGGTAAAATGCCAGGTCTCCACCAAGGTTATAAAAAAAAAAAAATCCCAAACCCACAGCAGCTGGGCAGCTGCCCCAGAGATGTTCTGCTTGGGGTCAGTGGGAAGACCCAAAAGCAGAGTCCTGACAGCAGACAAAGCTGTGTCCTATGAGAAACCAGCACAGAGGGGAACGTGACTGATAGAAAATGAGCAGATGCCAGAGCAAGGATCCGGGCCAGTTACAGTACCTTGTTGCAGACCATGCAGGACCCCAACTCTACTAACAGCCAGCCTGACCAGTAGAAACCTTTCCCGTACAACCTCGCTCCTGTTTCAACTCCACTGTGTTTTCGTTTCTCTTTTTTTTCTTCTTCTCTTTCTCCTGCTTACAGTTTGCTTCCTCAGGGCTTTTTACTATCTGGCTCCTTTGGTTTCTGATCTAGTGGCCTTTCTCAGTTCCTGTACCAACAGCTTTAGTCGTACACCCCTCCTGCCTTTGAGGTGAGCTCCCTGCGCCCTCACCAAACACTCGCCATCCCCTGCCTGCTCCATCTGCTGCTGCCATCACCTGCATCCACCTGTCCTCACCATCATCTGGCAAGGGACTGGTGGGGGGTTCTCCATCACCTCTCAGGACCCTACATCGCCCAGCACCGGGCCAGGACACCAGGGGCAGAACCCTGCAGCAAGGCTTTACCCCCAGGTCACCATGAGGAAAGCCACGCTGACGTCCATGTATCATTAATCCTGTGCATTCAGCATATCTAGCATCAGGAAAACTTCCTGAAGGACAGGCTGGAATTTGACTTCTCAGCCTTATTATCTAACAGGAGATACTCAGCACTCTGCAAGTTCTACATCAGTTTGAATGAGTGGTATAAATTCAGACCTACTTACTTAGCACTGTCTGTATTTGCTGGAACACCCCCAGCTTGGGGTTTTGACAATAGGCATTTACACTGAGTAGCACAACAGTTACATATCTCTATATATACATACGTGTATTATAATATATATACACATGTATAAACTCATACCCATCCCTCATTATTCATTAACCAAGGACACAGATCTGCCATGCCGGAGCCTGGATGCCCAGCTCATCTGATAGAGGAGTTGCTTTCAAAATCCAAGTGCTGTAAATTTCTACATGGCAGTTTCACCTCTGGAAACCTGTTTCACCTTAAAGCTGACATTTACTTTTACCTCTTCAACTCTCCCTTTGCCTCTTCCCTTTCCAGTCCTGCTCTAAAGGATCCAAAGCTTCCCCTGTCCACTTAGCTCTGTACCCTCATGCTCCCTGAGGAAACCCCTAATTCTAAATGCAGGTCCTGGCCATGGCTATCTATCCTTTCTCCTCCTGGAGGTGGCACTTTCCCACATCTGCTGCTGCCCTCTGAGCCCTACTGGTGTCTCCCAGGGCTTGGGACCTTGCCTGCCAGCTGGCAGAAAGAATGCTGTCTTCCCCAGGCTGCAGAACATCTCAGCTGTGTCTGATGTCTAAGTCTAGGTGGGAAACAGAGAGGAACAGCAAAGAGCTGGAGGTGAGATGCAAAGAGAGGCTCGTACCAGTTCAGTGCCAGTCAGGTTGCAGCCTCCTGGGTGGGGAAGTATCTGCTCAAAAAAACAAGTTTTCTTCTATCAGACAGCAATTGCAGCTCCTTGGTAGCTTCCAGACCACCAACAGATCTCAACAGCCCCAAAACCAGGATCCCAAGCAGCCCTTGGCTATGGGTGCACACACCCAGGGCCCCGGGCAGCCCCATCACCCGTGCTGTCCCCAGGTGCTGGGAGGTCACCTGAGCCCAGCAGGGCCACAGGCAATGGCCAGTGATGGCATCCAGGTCAGCCAGACTCCACCTGAGGTTTTCTCCCAGCAGAGGCTGTGCACTATCACTGCTAGGTCTGTAACGCCAGCGACTGCTGAGACCCTTCCAACCCTCCCAGCTCGTGGGGAGACGGGTCCATGGGTAGAACATGGCAGCCTGGTGGGCTGCCCAGCACAAGGTGCTGAGTGAATGGCACTCCCACTGCTGCTGCCTGCCCAGGGTAACTGTGTTCTCACCAGGCCGTGCCCTCAGTCCTACCCAGGGACCAAAACACTGGAGAATCGGTGACTTCTCCTGCAGGGGCAGTTTGTGTGCACAAATTTTCACTAACCTTCAGTTCAAATATGCAATTATGCATCTGAAGGTTCAGAATCGGTAGAACTGATAGCCAGGTTTTCAAGGCACGTGTCATTAGCAGCAACAGAGCTGACTAATTATTTCACGTAGAGCAATTTCACTGTGCTGCAAACATGGATTAAACCACAGCATTTCTGGCACTTTCTAAAAAAAAAGAAAAAAAAAAGAAAAAAGCACTCTGCAGTTGTTCGTGGCAAGCTGTCAGTCAGCGAGCTCCCACCACTCTGCCAGCAAAGAGCTGGTCTAAGGGACAAGCACAATTTTTGTCACCAGAGTGACAAAACCCACGCTGGGTCCAGTGAGCCTATGCCTGGCCCTGGTCCCTCCGCTCCCGGTGGCACCTTCCCCCAGAAAGGCCCTCTAATGGCCGCTGTGCCATAGCCACCTGCCTGCTGAGGACACACACCCTCGTGTTTCCTGGCTTTCAGCTACATTTGGGTTTTCTATTCCTCTCCCTGAAGGAGACATTTAAAAGCTGCATGCAGCAGAGCATAGTTTAGGGGCGTCAGGGTTCTAAGCAGGCACAGTGCTGCTCTGTGAGACCACTGCAGCCATTTGTCCCCCAGACAGTGCAAGAGTTTCCTTCCTCACTCACTAAAGGCTGAGGCTGCTGCTGGGCCGGGGCCGACCCCACGCTCATCCCTCCTCCATCTCATCGCAGCGCGTTTCACACCCACGCCCCCGCAGCAGCTCCCCTCAGGCACCCATCGCTAACACCCATCTCCTCTCCTCCGCCGCAGGATGACATGCACAGGGTCATTGACCAGCAGCTGATGGACAAACACCCGAAGGAATGGAGCCAGCTTGCTTAT
The DNA here is from genome assembly GCA_013396635.1 of Penelope pileata. Lineage (NCBI taxonomy): Eukaryota > Metazoa > Chordata > Aves > Galliformes > Cracidae > Penelope > Penelope pileata. The sequence goes on from WBMW01003825.1 coordinate 461,185, forward strand.
TCCTTCTCCAGTGGCCACGGCGCGAAGCGGAGCGCCAGACCCTCCCCCGTGCTCAGGCCGGAGCAGGGGGATGAGCCCGGCGGGGCAGAAGGGAACCGTCTCTTTTCCTTTTTCAAGAAAAATTAACTTGAAAAAGAGAAACCTCTCCAACAATTCCTGCTTTGAGGCAGGGAGGGGGCAGCTGCCCAGCTCACTGATGGACCCAACTCCGATCCACCAGGAATGAAAAGGGGCAAAGGAGTTAACCCTTGAGACTCTGCACTAACGCCACACCTGGTCTGTACCAAATGTTTACATGAATTGGAAATTTGCAAATTGACAATGTGCTACTAATTGAAAGCAACTTTTCTTATTCTTCGAGTGAAGTGACAAACTTCAGGGTATATTTTAGGCGCTTTGACACAGTTTAGTTTCTGCTGTGAAGAATAATCTGATTGTCTTAAAAGCATTCTCATGCTGGAGAAGGAAATAAGCAGCCCCAAGACAAAGCAGCGCAGGGGGAAGCAGAGAGCCCAATGCAAGAGGAGAGAGGAGTCCCTCACGCAGCCCCTCAGGCCTGGCAGCTGATGTCCTTCATCCATCCACCCAGAGCAGAGTAGCTTTGGCCCCAGCATTGCCGCGTTCTGAGAAGTGAAGAGGAGCCCTCACTGCACACCTGCCTGGGCATCGTCCCTGCCCGTGGTTCTGCACAGCTGCTCGCACCTCGCCGGACCCCAGGCTCCTTGCAGAGCAGGGCAGCTGTAAGCTTGTGTCTTCTTCAGTCTGTTACAGAGAGAAGAGTTGCAGAGGCTGTCGTTGCACGAGAATGTTAAGGATTTCTCCCCTAAAGATTTGAGCATCTACAACAGATTACAAACTGAATGATGTTGTGGATGTTCAGTCTTGGGGCAGCTACTTGCCCTCCAAAGGTCAAAGGTAGATGTGGAACTTCAGCGAGTCACACACCTTTCCCCCAAAGCCATGCACCCCTCCCAAACTGAGTAAGAAACCTTTTATTTTAACTGGATAACCCTCTAACCCCCCAAAAAAAACAACACTAACAACTCACTGAGATCCTACCCAGAATGAAATCAAAGCCCTGCTGATGCTGGGTGGGCAGACACGATCCTTAGAAAGCATGCAGGCACCTTCACTGAAACCACAGGGAATTAGGGTGACTGCAAAGCTCCAAAGATCCTGCAGCTGGCTCTTTGCCCCACCTGGTGCCATTAGCCATGGCCTGATGGAAATGAGGAGCGTTTGTTCTGCCCGTGGGCCACTTACTGCTCAGCCCTTCAGCAAGCAGGCAGCCAATCCTCCTTTTAACCGAAGATGATCGAAGCCTGCTTTGCTGTAACTAAGACTTGATCAGCAAGAAGGAAAATAGCTTATTTGGTGTATGCACACAGTGGTGCTGGAACTCCCGCAATACATTTCCCTACGCTCTGGATGGGCACCTTCTAGCTCTTCCCTTTAACACAATCTACCTTCACAAGACAGTGAGGTTCAGAGCTGTCCTGCTGCTGTCACGCAATTTTCACACATTCTCCCAGCTCACAGTACCCACAGACCCTGATTTGTTTCCCTGTTGCTTCGAGGAGGCAACCACCTACGCTATCCCCCAGGAGATGGAACTGGGTGCGTGTTCAGCTCTGCCCTGCTCAGCAACATAGGTGCTAGAACACCTTCCTGAAGGGAGCTGCTGAGCTCTGCTCCAGATTTACAGTCACAGGCTTTCTGCTAGGATTAGCGACCAAACACCTCCTTTGAAGCAGCAGGTAAGAGGTTGGTGGGTTGTTTTTTAATTTATTTATTTCGTAGAGCATATATAATACCTCAGTACAGATATCCTTTCTGCCTACAAAGATCTGAGCATTGCCATGTCTCCTTACTAGCACGAAGCTGCCACACTGGTATGAGGTCAGTAACCACAGAGGCAGCTCTGCAAAGAGCAGAGCACTCTTTGGCACTGAGAATGATGCTAAAAACCTGAGTGGTAAAAACCATTTACCTGAAAGCAATGAAACCTGGATTCCAGGTCCTACCCAGGAAATACTTCGAGCCCCACCAATGTTGTTTGATGGTTATAGGAGAGGGAGTCTGGAGCCTCACGGGCAGGAAAGGAAACTGAGCCTCTGCTTCTCCTCCCGCTGAGCATCTGCCTGTGTCCACTTGTGCCAGAGAAGGAAAGGGACAGAGCAGTGCCAGGAATGCTCCCAGGATGGTAAATCCTCATCCTCCCATCCATATGTTGTGACTCTTAACAAGGCAGAGACAGGAGGCATCTCCTGCTCAGCATCTCCTGCTGTCAGGACTCAGTGATGCCCACATGCACCAACGAACTGATACCCGCAGAATTAGGTACGGATCGACGGATGCCAGCGGTACTTGTGGACAGCTGTCCCCTGCAGTGCGTCTTTGAGAATGATGCTGCATATTTTGGGAGGGTCATGTGAACATCCTGGTCCTCATGGCTCTTTATTCTGCTGTCAGCAATCATCTCCTGGGCCCCAGCAGCTCTCTTCAGACCATGTGCTCAGCAGCTGTGTGGGACTCTACCCTCATGAAGATGTCTGTCTGTATGCAATCCTAAGGCAAGGGCCTTAACTTAACCCAATGAAGATGCAGTAATGAGAAGAAGGTGCCTTCTGCTACATGTTTGCTGAGAGGAAAGTGACTCCTTTGCTTGCAGGGGCAGGCAATTGAAATGCACAGCACATCTCTTCATTTAAGGAGGAACCTACCTTAATCCCATTGGAATATTATTTAATAACAGCGACGGAAGAGATTGCAAGAGGGAAGTCAGCATGTTCCAAGGTGCCCGTTAGGTATGGTTTCCTACAACTAACCCCTTCCTCCTAAAGACTTAGTTGCACTACTAAACCCAGGAAGACAAGAGAATTGGGTTTAATGAACTGGACAACAGACCAAAGGAGACCTCCTTGTGCTGAGCTGCTACTCAATAGGAACAGAAACTGCCTTAACATAGCAGCTAGGTTTTGTTTTGTTTGTTAAAAAACTTAATCAGTGCAGTCCTTCACATTCTTGTTTGTCGTGTTGTGTTTTAAGAAGGTCCTTTTTCACCTGGAACCATCATTAAAGCACTCATCCCCCTCCAGTAACGGCCAGGAACCTGGAACTGTCCTCGCAGCGCTGGGTTAGGAGACACCGCACTCGTGATACTTTGTACTTCGAGGACACACGTGGCATAAAGGAAACAACAGCTCCAGCAAAGGAGATGGAGGAAGCGCGTTAATCTGGCAGATGCTCAGGATCCCAAAGCAGATTGAACGAGCGGGATCAGCAGCTCAGTACAACGCTCACCCCTGTGAGATAATGGCAAATAAACCAGGAGTGCTGCACAGACACTGCTCCCATTTTGCACGTGGAGAAGATGCCTGCTGAGATGGAGGTGACAGAGAACTTTCCCACAGTTCAGTAACAGGTGACTGGGCAATATTGACTGTGCTAGCATGAGGGAAAAGGGATGAACCTCCCTTCGGTAAACTCTGCAAGGCAAGCAGCAGCAAACAAGAAACAAGTAGATGTAAACGCAAGGCAAGTCACTAGCACTTTATGTTAATACAGACTTAGATCAGCAACTTGCCGTCAAGATGAACGCTAGATCAATTAATGACACCAGGATAATTTTGCACAGAGCAGCAAGAAGTGAGGTTACAGGCAGTGCTGTATGCACAAGGACTTCCTAGCTGTATGCACTTGTCCTACTTAGGATGGTAAATTCCAGATATGCCTCTGCAGCAGGCAAGCTCTCCACTCCCCCCTCGGCTATAAAAAGCAAAATTGTTTGAACCAAAAGCCAAGAAAGGAAGCGTCTGGGTGCTGCAGCAACAATTCCCATAGATTGCAAGGGAAAAAGCACACAGCAGGGACAAGCAGAAAGAATGTATCTATAGATATGTACATAAACCACAGTGCTGTAATTTTTGTATGTAGCAGCAATGTAAATAAATGTATGGTTTTTATAAGATACATATTATAAAAATCTATAAAGGCATATTTTTAGTAAAAACAATGCTCTACTTCTTTTGTAAATAGTTCTCTTCAGAATAAAACAGATCATTTATATACTGTCTCAGCTCTCAAGTCACTGCTTACCCTGCCCACCTGCAGAACAAACTCCCTTCTCGAACCAGCAGCTTCACACCTAGCAGCATCTTTTGTACCTCACCGTCACAAGAAATTCACCCACAGAGCACATGCTCAGAAGAGAACAGGCCTGGAGAAAGAATGTTTGAAGTATTTTCACTTCCGGCCACACAGGAAAATAGAAAGGCAAAATCCAATCTTCTCCACCCTCCAGCCATTCGTATCCTTTACTGGCGTTTACACGGAGGGTTATTGAAGCTTTAACGAGTTTAGGCAAAACTCAAATGAACCATGACACATCCAACTTGCCCCAGATGCAGTTCAGACACTGCATGTCCTGGGGATTCTCCTGTCACACAGCCCCCCCAGAACAAGGCAGGCAGAAGAGAAGGCATCTTCCCATCACACCTGGTGGTGTTTCCATAGCACTTCTCCAGAAGCGAGGACCTGCCCTCAGCAGCCGGCTGTGTGCCAGGCACAGGCAGTGGGAAACTGGCAGCAAGCACAGCGATAGCTGTGCAGCTCCCACGTGGATAAACATACATCCAGGAACCCCTATGAAAGCGAGAAGAGACTCCAGGTGCTCTATAAGCACTTGGGTTCTGACCATTGCTGCCTTTGATGAAATACTTTCAAGCTCTCTCGACATCTTTTATAGAACAGAAAAAAAAAATTTAGCAAAATCATTAGCATCTCACTTCCATGCAGAGATAAGTTTACCAGTTCCAACCTACTCTCTCATTCATGTTTAAATCGAGGATAGCAAACAAAGATTTGAAAGCATTCCTTGTTGCTTTGCCAGTACCCCCTCCCAGAGAGAAAAGCCCTCCACGTGCAGCAGAGGGGCTCGTCCCTGGCTTGCCACCCTTCACCTCCAGATGATGGACAGCAGAGGAAACAAAGCCTCGAAAAAGATTTGGCAGCTTGTAACCTTTATTTTTAGTTTTTTAAAATTATTTAAAAAGCATAATTAGAAACTTTCATTACAGAAATAATCCTAGCAAACCAGTTAGACATTCCATTGCTCAACATTTAGGAAACTTCACATCAGCACACCACGAGAGATGCAGTCCCCACCCCTTCCAGTTGAATACTCAGTGGCAAGAGCAGGTAGAACTGCTCCTCTACAGCCAGCACTAGAAAAAAATTCCCACTTCAAGCCAGGACGTTGGACACCTGGATTGGCAGAGTTCAAATCGTGGCCACAAAGACCTGGACTCAAAGAGGACCAATCTTTCCACATAAGAGAACACTCCAGGCTTGGGTGCACCATTTCCTCATTTATTGCATCAGTTCCATAAACTCATTTTCTTTATGTCTGCCTGTGTGAAGCTGCTCCTTCCTAGATCTGCACGCTCGCTACCACAGGAGTCCAAAGGTAACGCAGTTGGACCCTTTGATTGGGAAGGGGTAACGGTCACAGGACAGCTTCATCTCAACAGGAAGGCTCTGAGGACTGGCAGAGCTCCTTCCCTGGGCACACACCACATTCAACATCAGAAAGCATACAGGGTGGACTCCTGGTGCAACTTCAGCTGCCACTTTCCACAGCCGCTCGAGTCTCACAATTATCAGAACTCACACGAGCAACATCATCCCAGCTCGTTCTTTTTCTTGGGTCACCAATACAAGATATGTGAAGAAAACAGATGGGTGAAGGCAACTGGAAATGTACTCCCAGCACCTGAACTGATTAAAAATGTGTTACACATTCATTGTTTGCATTTTTAAAAAAAGTCTTCAAAGTGATTGATCGTGATGTGATTGTATGATCAGGGCTCTCACCACAACCCATAAAATCTAAAAAAAAAAAAAANAGTGACTAAATTTTAGCCTCTCCTGGGGAAGGGGAAGGAAGGGAGAGGAGGGCTGAATCAGAGCTCACGGACACAGGTGAATCACATCCCACCAAACCAAGGCCAGCAACTCCATCGGGCCACTCACTCACACATTGAGTACGTCCACCTTCAAGGTCTTAAAGGAAACCATATCCTCCATGCCTTTTAGTCATTTTAAAGAAAAAAAATCTTTTTTTTTAGCTACTATTTAGGCAGTTATTCAGGTGCTGAGCATGTACATTCAGCCCAGACATTTGATGCTTCAGTTACACAAACAACCTCTCCACCTTCAACTATGTCCATCCAGGGCAACAAACTGAGCCCTCGTTTTCCCAGAAAAGCCAACAGGGGCAAGGAACCACTGCAGGGCACAGCGAGACCAGTTTGTTTCCAAGGGCGATCCTCCACCACCACATAACCCAAGCAAGCAAGCTTTCCACCTCCTTACATTAAACATCAGTCCTCCTTTCTAATAGAAGAATCCTGGGAACGATCCTGCAGCAGTTTTCGTATTCAGACATCAATCTGGAACAGTTAGATTTATTTTCATACCTTTTCTCACTCAAAAACACAGCTTTGCCATCAGAATTCACATTCAAGTTCAGATCTCCTATTTGTTGACAGGGCAATGAGGAGAAGGGGTATTGTTGGTTTTTGGCAGAATCACATGATTTTTGTTCTCAAAAGAAATGGACCCTCACTTAGAACCGTGGCAGAACCAGAAGCAGAGGTCAAATACGTTTAATTTTGCCCTTTAAAAAAAAGTTTTATCCAAATAAACCCCACTTCTGCAGGTTGGTTTGTTTTTCAGTACGTTGACACAAACTGAAGGAAAGCACAGGTACAGCTGGGCTGCAGCACAAGAAGGTGAAACCCAAGGACCCAGCCACAAACCTGTATCATGGCAAAGTGAAATGCAAGGCCCCAGCAGCAGCACCAGCTGCCAGCCCAGGGGCTGGAGGAGTGAAACCCCAGGCTCCAGCAGCACCACCTGCAATCCTGGTACCTAGAAAAACAAAGCCTGAGCCCCAGTAAAAGCCTGGAACTCAAAGTGAAGCCATAGGCCCCAGGGGCACCAGTTGCCAGCCTGGAGCCCAACAGAAGTGAAGCCAGAGGCCCCAGGAAGCAGCTGCTGCCAGCCTGGGGCCAACTTGAATTAAGAACTCTGTACTATTTCATTAAAAAGGTGAACTCTGCAGTCCATGATTGGTTGACATTAAGAAGGCATAAGCCAAAGCAACAACAGGGAGGCGAGGCTGGTTAAAGCAATATACATTATATACAAACTCTTGGGTTAATTAGTCCACTTGGTAGGCAACGTCCTTTCTTGTCTACAAGGCGCACTGGAATGAGCAGGGGAGGAGAGAGGGGCAAGATTCCATCCGATACCTTCTTGGCACTGAAGTGGTAAGGTGCCAGCGCCTCTTGATAGAAAACATGGAGAAAAAATAATCTTTAAATAACGGCACAAAACTGAGAAAGTCCTCCCAAAGCCTGCCCCAGTGGAATTGCCCGAGTCTAGCTGGAAGGGCTGATCTGTCAGAGCAGAGTCTCTGCAGCAGGGAAGGGCATTAGCAGCACCGCTTCTTCCTTTTACTGTTCTTCGTTAGCTTCACCACATCATTCTGTTGCTGCTGTTGCTGCTTTGCTAAGTTTTCTTTCTTTGCTCGCAGAACTAGCTCTGTAATGCAATTAAACATCTGCAAGAGAAACAAGCAAGATCAGACCACCTAGGAACTAAGGCTAGTCATTAGGGAGCTGCTTTATTAGAACAGCGCCCACTCTTGTATTTTTCAGTAATGCTTCAGAGATCTTCCCCAACCTACTACAGGCCAAGCTCATAGCCAGTCTCCTTCAGACTCACTTCCAAGCTACATCAATAATGCCTCTACCCCCTTTCCCAAACCAGTCAGTAAGAACAGGCCAGTGTGGCAGCTGAAGCCGGGAGTAAAGACTGAGCAGTTCTACCTCCTCTAAGTATCCTCCCCAGTGAGGAGTCTTTCCTGAGAACACCCCTAATACGTTAGCACTGTGAAGCTGGTGAAAATGCAGCGAGGTCTTCATTTCACTTCTCAGCCTCTTCCAAGCGTGGCTGGATGTCCCATCACATTACCTACTCACGTGCAATTTGAATGAAGCATTTTATCTTTCTTCCTCAACAGAAAGAATGTAATTCTTACTTTTTCCCAAACCAAAAACTCCACATAGTTTTATCCGTACTCCATTCTGCAGATCACATTACCTCTTCCACATTAATATTTTCTTTGGCGCTGGTCTCAAACAATTGGATCTCCATCTGCCCAGCAAATTTATAGGCATCTTCTGTTTCTACTACTTTTCGCTCTGGGTCATCATTTTTATTCCCCACTAAAAAAGGGAAGAAAACAAAGTCAGTACAGCACTTACTTCAGCAGGTCAGTCCACCAACGAAGATGCTTTCAATCTCTGATCAGTAACTTACCTAGTATCCGGCAGACATCATCGCAGTTTTGATTAATTTCATGCAACCACCGTTTGACGTTCACAAAAGATTCTGCACTGGTTACATCATAGACAACAATGACCCCGTGTGTTCCTCTGTAATACCTGTGGAGCCAGAAAAGACAACAGATGGTAACTCAAGGTATGTATCACCTTCTCAGCTTCTTGCTCTTCGCTTCAACAAGATTCATAACAAATCCCCAAGTTGAGGCAATCAAATGTCCCCATTCCCTTTCCAATGGGAGTCATTAAATTCTTCTGTAACAGTGAGGTCACAAACTATTCCCCTACACCCCCAGTTCCCTGCTTCCAGCAACGTGGGCAAAAGGCAGCAGTGCCCCCACCGTGCCCTCAGGGCTGGCTGTGCTGTGAGCCTTGATGCTGCACAGGCCGCACCAAGTCTCTGCAGTAATTTTGTTATCTATGAAAGATTACTTACAGACTAACATCTCCAAATACACTCAACCTCCAGTCACAGTTCTCGAGCTCACAAAAATTTCTGTCCTGTTGAACAACTGTGCTCGGATCACACCTTCCTACTCAACAGATCTACTCCATATGCGCATCCCATGCGCTCTGCTACCTCCAGCCATTAAAAATAAGCTTTGCTTCACTTTATTCCCATTAGTCTTGGGCAACCAGCACCTATACACAAACCATTCTGATACAGAAGAAAAAAAGCTGACTTCAAGTTCCAATATTACCAGCTGCATGAAGCTGCTGAAGGCAGGCAGAATGTGCTATGTAAGCTATTTAAAGCAAGCTCCACCTCCTCAGTTTTCAGCCACATTCACAGGGCGACCAGGTATTTTCTTTACTGCAAATTAGGCAGATATGTCCAAAGAAAAAGCAATTGAAACACCTGACAGCAAGGCTTTCACCAACATCCAGTTTTCATATTTTGTGTAGCTTTATTTCTTCCTTGCTCGTATCTTCTTCTTTCTTATGATCAATATTAAGAACTTTTATTACAGAAATCCATACAAAAACTGAGGAATTTCCCTTAAACTGTGACAGCATTTCTAGAGCTAGTTCTTATACCACAAGCACTTACTGCAGCACTCTCCCTTCTGCTGCATTGTAGATGTGTACTGTGACCACCCTGGTTCTCTGAGAATTTCTTCCAGCTCAGCAAACACAGTTTTGACATTCAGAACTATTTAATCCAAACACTACCTTTCAGAAGACCCCAGTGCCGCCTCACTCCTGCTGCTGATGCACCCTGCCTCCCCCCCACCTTTGCCTTCTGTTAAGGGGGGATGGCGAGGCCGCTTGCCTTTGCAGAACACCAAGACTTGCTGAAGACAGGCAAACACCACACGCAGAGCCCACCCATCTCCCCCGATCCTCCCCTCTCACGACGACTTTGCAGTGACAGTCACTGCACATTGATGCTTCTCTGGGGTGGGATGCACACCCCCCGTGAGTAGGAGTTTATATTTTATATACTACTCTTGCTCACCTGGGTACTTCCAGCAGACAGCCAAACGCTCCTTCCAGGCTAAGCTTTAGCAGTAATCTATGCTTGTACATTCACCTTCCTTGGCAAGAACTCAGGTGAGAGTTATTTATCTTCAGCCAATAAGAGACCCTGGACAGTCAAATATTCCAATGCATTCTCGATTGGTTCCTTTAACACCTTCAGACTTGCTACAGCACTGCACTTGTGCTTTGCTTAGTTACAACAATCTCAACTCGATTTCATAGTGTATACTCGTTAGAGGAGAAAGTATTCCACAGCCTGAATGCACACATTGCAAAACCTTCTCCTGACAGTGCTGCTTTACGTGATCGCATCACAACGGGGAGGATTTTTGACCCTATCAAAACACTACAGGTTTCGCTACAGCTGAACTTCAAACTCCCTCCTATCATTTCGTCGTCTTCTAATTCTGCAGCTCCCAGGCTGACCCACCACTTCCTCCCTAACGCTGAGCACAACATTTGCACAGACAACATTCAGCCTTTAGAGAAAAGCGATGCTTCAGTTACACCTACACAGGGCTGCTTCGTCCTGCAGCACCCAGCACCAAACCGTGCCTCAGACCCCTGCCAGCCAGACCAGAGAACCAGCGGAGCATCCTGCAGCTCCCACCTTGCCCACACACCCAGGTTTTCTTCTAAGCAAAAGCAGATGATGCTGGGGAGTAGGCTAACATGCCCTTTGCATATATAGGTCCCCCTCTGACACATTGTCAGCGTTCAGTCGCCCGCTCCCAGAGATGAGAGCCGTGGGCTGGGCGACGCAGCACAGACCACAACGGCATTCAGAACTCTGCAGGAGCTGGGATCTCCTGCCACAAAGCTTCAATATTGCCAACCACCTCATCAGAAATATCTTCCTTTGTGCAAGACAGCAACCCCTGACTCCTGCAGAGTTCTTACCAGCATACATTGCTTCTAGTTTTGGAAGGGAAAATTGTCTGGAGGATCATTCTCGAAAGGTTGCCAGCCCCCCATCTACGCTAAAGTGTCATTTTCTCCACTGGCTGGCATTACCTTTTAGCAGCTCAAGAGATAAGACCATGACTACCTTTTATTCTTAACTCCTAAGCCTCAAAGTACACATTTTTTTTTTGTTTAAAAAAAAANCGATGCTATTTTCTCTCGTTTGTTAGATACAGCCTTGTGTCCTAGATAACATTTTAGGCTTAATGAGTACAGCAAAGATTCTCCAAACCCAAGTGCAGGAGAACTCTAAAAAAGACAAATTCTTGTTTATCCTACTCCATACTTCAAATTTCAGAATGCTGCAGTGCAGAATTGCTTTTAGAAGAAGTTGTAGGCTTTGGCGAGCAGAGAACAGATGGGGCTTGTGGCACTCAAGGAGAGGTAGGTGTAAGTTTTGTGCTGCTGGCAACCAAGAGGTACTTCAGGCTTTGGCACTAGAGAAAGAATGCCTTCACTTCTTCCCATCCACATCTCATGGAAGATGGATGCTATAGGAAAGAGAGCAGAAGAGAAACAAAGCTCCCAATCTCAGCCTCCCATCCAAGGACGGAACGACCGGTGCTGGCTGTCCTCCGTCAGGCAGGGGCAGGAGGGACCTGCTGCCACTCCCCCTGACAGATACGCTAACGAAACCCAGCTAATAAGAAGGCACAGAAGAGTTATTCATGCCTAGAGTGCCCAAGAAATTATTCCGTTTTGGTGAAAGATGTAACCTATTTCCACATGTCAAGGCAGTTAGACGCTTGCTAGGAGATAACCGCCTTCCTTACAGTTGGAAAAGCTACCTAGATCTATGAGCTCTAAATTTAGCTTTGGTGTGGAAAAGACTTAAGGATTCTAACACTGAAATTAACACAAAAGTACCCGAGGGGCTTGTTTTACCTACAGAATTATTAAAAACTGCCTTGAAAACATTACCTACTAATACTGCAGACTTAAACCAGAAAATGTTCCGAGCTGGTTCATCAAACCCATCACACCCTTCAGCCACCTGCACGCCCTCCTCACCCCTTTCTAAACAGAAGGGAGCACCTTGCCATCCCTCGCTGCATTCTCAAGATAGCAGTAAGAAAGTTCTCAGATTTCCCCTAGTAAATTCTTCCCAGGATTAGCACCTGGAGTTCTGGTAACTAGTTTCATAAAGTACAAGGGTAGCTAAGCAGGACTACTGACTGCACCAGTTCAGTAGGGCCTTTAAGGCTCATTTTTCTAGGGGAAATAAATAAACAAACTGTAAGTGATCAACTTGAAAGAGAGGTCACTGGTTTAACCCAGCATCTTTGTTAGTTTTCCACTCGTCTGGAGCGCACGTTTCCTTGTTTTTCATTCCCCTAGCACTCTAACCAATTCCAGAGAATTCTAGTTATCTGTTTTCATACTCATCTTTTTTTGGGTTCCCTGAAAGCACAGCTACTGTCAGAGGTCTGTCTGACTCTCTTTTGACCATCAGATCTGGTTTACAACACAGAGTGATTCTATCATCTCAGAAAGCTTTTCCATCTCTCAAACACGCCGTTCCTTAAAAACTTTCTTCCATGCATTCATCTGCTATTACTGTTCATCCTGAGTTAACATCTGGCAACTGTTATGTAAAACTTGAATCCTAAAACCTCAGTCCTGAGTTGGGATAAGAGCAGTCCAACTCATACAACTGCATATCAAGGCCAGAAACTTGTTCACACATCTTAACTATTTCTGCTAATACAGCTGTGTGACAGCATTTAAATCAAATTTATAGTTTGGATGAAGTTCCACCCCAGAGTCCATACAACCTGTCCTCTCCTCCCATTAGGTATCAGCTATCCCAGTTCTTTCACATTTAATAAACAGTAAAAATTAGTGACTGTCTTTTATACTTCTCAGCCTGAAATTCTGATCTAGTCTGACTTTCCTGAGCTTCTGTTGAATACTCTCAATCAATTTCTACGTTATTTCTATCCCTTAACACTTGTATTCTGTTCTTCAGCTTCTGTACCTGTAGTCAAGTACAATCAAGACAGTGTAACTTAACATTCCCCAGTTTTTTACGATTAACTTCCCACTACCTCTGCCGTTTTGCAACTCTAGGTCTACACTGCACCACTTCCAGGTGGGCTCTGCTTTCTGTCTCTCTTGCCACTTGGCAGCATGAATCTCAACTCTACTTTTAACCCCAAAGGGGCTTCCTGACCTACAGTAACATTAAGGAACACATTTTATATCCTTAACCTCCATCCAAACAGTCCCTGTAACACAGACTCTGCATCACTCTGTTGACAGCGCACCCGCACTCCACCCCAACGTGGTTAGCCAAGCCCTGCCATAAATACCAACATCCTAACTCCATTTGTCTGAGGCTCATTTTGGCCTCAGGAAATCAGTTACTGTTATTAATTTGCCAATTAAAAAAAAAAAAAAGAGAGAGAGAAAATCCTTTCCAACCCTTTCCAAAACCAGAATCTTGCTATCTACTGTTTTCACAGGTGATACATTTAGGTCAAGAGTGCCTTTGGAAAAATACCAGGGAATGCTAGACAGTCACAGCCCACCCAGCAGCAAGAGAAACCCTCATGGCAATGTAATCAGCATTTCCAAAGTGTTTTCCTCAACAGCCCAACCTCACTTGGACAGAGGAATTTCTTTGCTTAAAGTTGCACAAAGATCAAATCTTTCTTCCCAACCAGGAGAGATTCTGTAGCTGCTTTACCAGAGTTAAGGCAGGAAAAACTGGGGCCTTCCCTTCCCCAAGAGTATAATTTGTACTCGTGCTGGTAAAAAGCTACGCAAAAGAAAGAAGTAACTGAGTTCAAACAGGTTGTGGCACAAATGCCTCCAATCACTTCAGCTACTCCATTTTCTACTGTAATTGAAGAAAACAAAATGACCTAAAACACTACGCCAGGCCTGACCTGCAGCTATTCCTGTTCACAAAAGGAAGCCTCTTTTCCTGGTATTCCCCAGTCAGTGCCAGACACCATGGCTCTTTAAACGAGCTGGCATCAGCCCCGTGAACCAACGCTCATTAACGCAGCTCAGAGTGGTGTCAGGGAATCTGAAAACAGGAAGGCCCTCTGCTGACTCAGCACTAATTGGGGCAGGGCCTGGCCTGCACACACAGCTGACAGGAGCTGCAGCAGCGCTCTGCTGCCTGCCCCTCGCTGCTTCCTGCCTGAAGCTGGCTGCAGCCCTGAAACAAGAAGTGATGTCACACACAGGAACCCTACAAGAGGTAACGGAGTTTTTTCAAGCTAAACACTGAGGAAACAATGGAAGTAATCCAGTAATATCCGTGTAGGAGTGCAGAGGAAAGGGGCGGGCACACAGGTTCAATTTGGCCATTTCTAGCTGTTCAGGCTGACACAGATGCAACCAATCTCAATATTTTCATTTCTGAGTAATTTAATCAGTACATCAGCTGAATACGACCCTCCTCTCAAAGCCAAAAAAAAAGTCAGTCACAAAAGACCAAATGAAATACCTGGGTCTTTCAAGAATATATATATATGTTTTGCTTCCTTTGAGTATTAAAAGTTCCATTTCCAAGTATGTTTCCTCCTACTCCCCTCAGCCTGGCACTAGCAGTCCAACCTTCACTGCAATCAGTTTACAAACATTTTATTCTTAGTTCCCACTGCAGCACTGGGTGTGGTTTCTTCAGGAACAGGAAAAGCTGCGCACACGCTGTTCAAAAGGACAATGAGCACAAAACCGAGCCCAAACCAAGGAAAAGGTTAACTACGTGTGGGTGTCTGCTTCAACAGGACTCAGCGCAGGGACAGCCTCTAAAATGCATTCTTTCTAAAAGAAAGATACCCCATTCTTAGTCCTCAAAGCTACTCACTAGTTATACCCACAGTTCTGCAATGTTTTCAACCAGAGGATGGTCTTCCTGGGCAGGCTTTTGAGGCAAGTTTTCTGGTATGTGCAAAAACAGTGAAATATCTCTGCTTTGGAAACTAGCAGCAGAGGAATAAGACAAAGCCATCACAGAAACACACAGAACATGGAGGAAATCTGACATCCCAGCTTCAAACCTACCCAGAGCAACACCACCCCATCTGTTCTAAATCAGCTGAGGGAAGTCCCAGGACATAGGCAGCAAAGCTACCACTAGCTAATCAACTGCCACATTAAAACATCTAAAGGACACGTTCCACACACAACGCCAGAGAGCACAAAGCCCAGCTATACTCACGTTGATGTAATGGTTCGGAAGCGCTCCTGTCCAGCTGTGTCCCAGATCTGCAGCTTCACTTTCTCTCCATTGATCTCAACCGTCCGGATTTTAAAATCCACTCCGATCGTGGTGATGTAGCTGCCTGCAAGGGTGAGCGACAACGTAAGTCTTGTTGATCTCTGTTGTCTCAAAACACGCTTCTGAACCCTATTTGGCAGTAGCTCTCACACTGGGCAGGAGGAGAATGTTTTCCCCATCTGCCCATCTTTTAAAATGCCCTCTCAGATCATGCTGATCTGTTAGCTGTAGATAAAAATACGCAGATTTTTACTAGCCATAACACCACATCTCCCATGCCATCCTAAAAATTTAAGTGTTGAAAAATTCTTCTACTGCACTGGTGGTCAAGAGTATGCATCCACCTATCTCCAGTAACTATGCAAGTATTCTGTGTGTGAAAACGTTGAGACAAAGCTTTGCCTCACATGCTAATGCAATTGCTTATTTTAACACAGTCTGTTCTAAGAGTTTCCTCCCAATAAATTAGTTATGTCACAAATGTAAGCGATTTAGCTACAATATTCAATCAGTCTAAATCCCACAGGGGCAATGGGAAGTCTGCACAGAGCACTGATGAAGCTGAAACACCTAAGCTATTTCTGGCACCACCGCGGTATGTAAATACCATAGCACTTAAGTGAAGATCAAACAGGATGGCTTCTGCAGGCTTGTAGCAAAAGCAGCACAGATAGCAACAAGGTATCCCTCGCACAGCTACCAGTGCGCAAATGCAGCACAACAGTTCCTGGCCAAGCAGGAGCACGGGAGCAGACCTTGACCATTTCACTTACTGAAGTAAACATCATACTCACCTGAGAATGTATTATCTGCAAAACGCAACAGCAAACTGCTCTTGCCCACACCTAGAACAAATAGAGACATCAAGAACTCTGAGTACAGTCATCTTGGATGTCAGGACATAACAGCAGAGTAAGCACTCACTGCATTTTTTAACTCTAACCAGAGCCTCTTTACAGCAGACCCCTGGGTCCCACTCGCCTTGAGCAGTCACCTCGGTACTGTTCTTGAAGACACGATCAGGTGTGAAGCAGCACACTGCGGTCACTCCAGGACTTCTGTTAGCAGCACAGGGTGGTGGCTGTGGGATTTTTTTGTCCCCTCCTTTCTCCAGCCCTCAGTAAACTCAAACAGTATTTTTTGAACCGTGATCTGCAACTCATTCTAAGAAGCCTCAAAAGACTGATGACTAAAAGCAAGTTTATGATCCTCAGGTTTACATCTGCTCAGGAAAGATCCAAAACTGAGGACACCCTGCTATTAAATAAATGCTCAGAACACCACTCTAAACTTTTCTGTTGAATTCCACTTGCACATCAAGCTTGCACCACTGCCCACCTCCCATCCATCTGTGCTGTGCTGAACAGCAGTGGAATTTGGACTACTCAGACTATCAGGCCAGGGTTTGGTACTATAAAGGTTACGTTATCATGGCCACAGTTTAACCAAAACCCAAACCAAACAGAGGGGCTCTTTGCTTTGGAGCATCCAAAATAGGTTTGTCCAACACCTAGCAGGAAGAACACACACCTTTCTCAAGTTGCAGCTTTTGCCAAAATGTTCCATGAACCATTTTCCAACGTGCTCTCAGTACCACTATCCACCCTTGCCTCAAACTGTCTGCACCCTGATCACACCCTGCTGCATGGAAACACTTCTCACAGTTCTTGAAACAAGAATCGTAAGAAATTCATTTCTGCACACCCAGCCAAGAGAATCTGGGGATCAAAATGCCTCAAAGTCATTATCTCTGCATAACATCTCTTTTGCAGCAGTCCCTTCCACCTCCCTGCCCCCCAAAAAACCTGCTACAGCATGAAGAGGAAATTCAAGCTCACCAAGGTGAGCTATTAAATCTTTTCAGGTAGAAGTTATTTAAGCTAATTATTTTGATGACGTACAACGTACAAGTTCTTCCTAAAAGCAGTATGTTCTAAAGGTATATGTACAGGTTACACAGAACTCCAACAGTTCTTGGCTGTTCGTGTTTGGCTGTTTGGTGGCTTTCCCACCAAAATCAGCATTACACCAGTAAAGCAGATCTCACTTGCAAAGAGTTCAAGTTAAACATCCAGAGAAGCCATATTCATTTCTCATCGAGTATTAAGAAAAAAAAAAACTAAAAAACCTATGAAGTTTCAACGTGTATACACTGAACATACATCTCAGAGCTCAAAAAAGGCAGCAGAGCAGTTCCCAAACTTTAACAGAGCGCTGGCTATTTAGGAAGAGGTAAACCCATGCAAAACGCCAGTCGGCTTCAAAAAAAAAAAAAAAGGAAAAAAAAAAGTATTCAGCAAGGACTCTGCTTTCTGATCAAAGAGTCTTGGCCTCCAGCTTAACCAAAAGCAACTAGATGCTGGAACCCACAGCCCTGCCAGAGCACGGCACTCCGGGAAGCAGCCAGCCAGCCTGGGGCTGCGCCGCAGAGCTGCACACGGGCACTGCTCCGTCAGCGCCGCACGGACCGACCTCGTCCACAGCTCTCAGCTGGCTGCCAGGGAAGAGAATCCCCCTGAGCTCAGGCAGTTCCATGTGCTCCACATGACAGCCATCTCACTAAACAGTCTCTGACCTGCACTCTGCCAACACAGAGAAACCACACTCTTCTTCATTCTCCGCTTCCTACAAAGAGTTATTTGAAGATCTGAAGAGAGAAGGGCAGCGGGGCTCTGGGCTTGTGGAAGGCAGCAAAATGAAACCAAACAAGCCTACTGACTTTGCAAAATAAAAATTACAAGCAAATTTCTGGGCCACATCAGTTTCTAAACCCCTGATCTTACTGAAGGGTGAAGTGAATCAAAAAAGCACAAACAAATTGAAGCAGCACGTGCAAAGAACAGATCACCTGTATTACTTTCAAACATTTGGAACAACTGAGATTACCAGCAGCTTCTCAAGATGACCTGTTCTAAAAACACATAAACCTACTACCCGTGACATAGTTGCCCACAGGGGAAAGCAGATGAAATGTTATCATCCATCCAGCATCAGCCTGCTTCCTATTACAGGGCTTTTCTAAACACCAACAAACAAGGCAAGCAAAGTAATTGGTGGAAGCAGGGACAAAGCCTTCCTGCTGGAGTAAACAAAACCAAAAATCAATATCCAGACTACACAGGGAGATTTAATTACAGCAGCAGAGAGCCACACAACTCTCACAACACTTCTTTCCTCTCTGGATGCAGCGTGGGGACTTCGCTGAGGACAACCCAGCTAAGACATTTCATTTCATTGTTTGAGACAAGGAGAAGCCTTCCTTGGAGTTCTCACCATCCTGTTTATCTTGCCTGAACAGTTTTGGGACTCATCAGCAAGCAGCAGAGCTCCTGCTTCACTCAGAATGCAGCCTTTGGTTTTGATAATCCACGGGCTCCCAAAAGTGCCCGGGGTTTTAAGCTGTTCCACAGCTCTCCCCCTTTCTCCCTTTTGCTGTCAGAGATGCTTCCTTAAAGCCAGCCTGCTCCTTGTTGCAGACGTGGTTTAGCATAGGATAAAACATTTTTACATACAGCAAAAGCTTCTGGAGGTGACAAGTGCCAAGAGCGAGCAGGGCTGCATGCTAGGGCCTGCTGCCTAGCGGCCACACCTCTCTTCCCAGCGGAGGGTGGATGCCATCTCCCCGGGTTTGTGGGGGTGTAACCGGGAGCTGCTGGGGGTTACGGTGCCGGGCGGCCCCCCTCAGCCCCACGTCCTTGCACCCAGCGCTGGGCTCGGTCTGAGCAGCCCAGCTCCAGAAGTTTCTGAGCGGCTGCAGAAGCATTCGTATTATTGCCAATGTGGGTAGCGACCCCAGGCTGGGTATCTGCACCCCGTGCCAGAACTGGAAACGCTGCTGCTCCTCAAGGACTTAAAAAGCGACAAATCCCGACCCGAGGCTCCAGGCTGGGGCTGGGGCGGTCCCGGGGGGCGATCTGGTCTGGAATGACGGAGAGCACAGGACCGCGGTCACTGCCGCACCGGGAGCGGCTCCGGGCCCGGGCAGCGCCGCTTCTGCACCCCTCAGCGCGGGGGGAGCCCCTTCCCCGCCCCTCGGGGGCGGCTGTGTGCACTCAGGG
>WBMW01003825.1:482377-531230 GCA_013396635.1 Penelope pileata
GTCTAGGTCATCAATAAAGATATTAAACAAGATGGGCCCCAGTACCGACCCCTGGGGGACACCACTCATAATGGGATGCCAGCTGGACTTAACTCCATTCACCACGACCCGCTGGGCACGGCCTTCTAGCCAGTTCTCTACCCAGAGAAGAGTGTTCCTGTCCAGGCCACGGGCTGCCAGGTTCCCCAGGAGAATACTGTGGGAGACCGTGTCAAAGGCAATCACGTAGACAAACACATCCACCCCGTGTCAGGAAACCAAGGAGGCTGCAGGGAAACCCTGTGAATCCATCATACAAACCACCAACTCCAACCCCAGCGCAGCGTCTCCTATTACCGTTATTTTCAAGCTTACAAAACCTCATCACGGAGAAAGCATAAGATGGGCTCTAATTTGCCAAATAAAACAGACCGTATGCAACTGTGTGACTTGTCTTTAAAAAAAAATCAAAATATTTGAATACTTTGTGCTTTCAAACATCTCTTTCCCATTGAAATTTTTAACACCTTGTAAGTTAAAACATCACTCTAATTATTTTGCGATCTTCTTGAAATCCACACAGTTCAGCTGTCACTCAGAGACAGCTTCTTGACAGTTCAAAGATGTTATTACAGTCAGTTGTGGGAAAAAATTATCTTACTCTGACAACTAGTATTTTCAAGACATTTGAAATGAGAAAAAAATTAATTCCTTAGTCTCTAAGTTGGCACAATCAATTTATCAGCTCTCATGTCGTGGCAAAAATTATGGGTATTTTATCTCTGATCTATTATATCGCAGCATATAAATAGTTTAGTGAAAAGTAGCTTATCAAAATCCAAATTATGTTTTGCTGTAATTGAAAACTCAGCACATTCTCAATCAGTGCAAGTGAGCTCCTACCTTTCGCTCCTCCCTCTCGGAAACAACCAACCTGAGTGCAGAACTCCAGCTGCTCTTGGAAAGATGAACGAGTTCTTCCACTTCATGTTAAACAAGGTTAAAATACAAATGTTCAGAGTACCCTTAATTCAACAACAAAAGATTGCAATTGACTAAAATTAATAAGTTAATAACAAAGCCTACTACTTACCTGTGATTTTCTTCCCCATATTTAACTGGAGAATCAGTTAGAATCCTAGGGAAAAGAGGTAAGCCAGGCCGTCTACAACTGAGAGCTCAAACTGCCATTCTTTAGAAAAACTTGCAAATTTTTCCTCCGTCCTGCCTGTAGTGCTGAAATAAATTATTCCGATACAACCACTGAGATTTTTCCATCTATTTTGTCGTTACAGACTGGCATAAAATGTTGTTTACATCTGTTATAGTGCACAATAACTTTTGCATTTTGTGGTTTCGCTGCTCTTCCTCTGTTATCCCAAAACACGGTTTGTTCACTACAGCTGAAATGAATCACAGTGCTCTGAGACTGCCAAATCCTTAAGAGCATTTTTAGTTGAGTTCTCACTGTGATTATCACCAATACAATGCAACAATAGAGTTTAAAATTTAAAGGATAGTGAGTAAAAAATATAAAGATGAAGTAGTGTATTACCACTTCATGTATTAACCTTGAGTTCTTGTAGTCAAGAACTGAGATTTAGGACCACAGAAAATAGCAAAGTGTTTTTCTTTAGAGGTGGAAGAAAGATGCTCTGTGGAATTGCTGCCCAGTTAATTCTCAGGATATTAAACAATTTATCCCCACCTAAAAGATAAGAGAGGGTGTGAGAGAGGAACAGCAGATAGAACTTTTGATGCCCAAGACTGTGTGTTTTAGTGGAGCAGTCTTTAGAAGACACACCACAGTCCCATAAGCAGTGACATACAGACTCAATTCAGCTACTCCAAGGGATATCCACCACCAATACCTGCGAGTTTCCTACTCAGTGCGGTTGCTCAGAGCTCACCATCAGGCAGTGTGCAGGGAAATAGCTTTCTACAGTGAATTATCCCATGACTGGTATGGCTGATTACTTCAATTAATTATCTGGATGAAAGGATGGAGAATACATTTTTTAATCTGTAGATAACAGAAAGCAGAACAGATTTGTTACTATTCTGGAAGGCAAATTCAGAATTCAAAACCACCTTCAAAACGCAGGTAAACATTGTGAAATAAGTAGACTACAGGCTCAGTAGGAGCAACTGGAAAGCAGTGGAATTTTGTAGAAACAATGAACTGCATAAATACAAAGTTGGAGGTAAATAGCAAAGAGCGATTTTGTAGCTTGGATTCACAACTGATCATAAGAAGCCTGCTGTTGCAGCCAAGCCTTGTGTTGGGATAGACAACAGCGTGTTGTGTAGAACTTACAGAATAATATTCTCCACTGGAAGAATGATCCAGCATTGGACACCATGAGGCAACTATGAATCAGAATGGAACAAACATAAAGGTCAACAATTAGGTTTAGAAAAGCTGATCCACAAGAAAAGACCTAAAAAATCCAAGCTTGTTTCATCCAGGGATGAGAACACTGAAGGGACAACGTGGCTGCTGCAAAAATGAACTGTTCTCAATGCCTGTGGGCATAGGACAAACAGTAATGGACTCAAATAGCAGCAAGGAAGGTTGTGTTAGTCATGAAGTTAAGCTCTAACACTCTGAAAAGTGTATCTAACAAAATAGATGGCATAAAAGGGTTATGGAATCTCCACCATACAATGCTGTCAAAAGAAAAAAGAAAGCAGTAAGTGTACGGAAATCAATTAGGAATGGTTCAGTAGCAGCTGAGCCAATTTTAGATAAGGTGTAGATTAGTTGACTCTCTCAAGTTCATTCCAATGGTATTCTACAATCTGGCTTCTACAGCAAATGTTTGCCAGGAGCCTACACCACAAGCCTGGGAGCTGACAGAGAACTTTTTGACAGAGTCCTTTGGCCAGAACAAAGCACAGCACTCCCGAATATCGACTCAAGACTGTATCTTGCTATTTGAGGAATCAGTAGGGCAAAGATGAAATGTTTCTAGGTTTGCTGCTACTGCCACAGCAATAGGCAAGTCAGTTCTAGCAGAGAGCAAGTCAGTTCAGCAGAGTGGTTTTAGTAGAGTGGTTTTCTGTTCCAAAATCTTGTGATTTGTAGTATTTTTTTCCTCCCATCATCATGGTTGAGCCATCCAGTTACATCGAAGGAAGACCACTCCCCCTGTTTGAAAGAATAAATCTTAATGCTCTGGCATCTGAGGTACAAGCTCCTTCTGTTTAAGGCTCACTTAAACTATTATTCTACGCAGAATGCAAAACTAATACTCTCTTTAAAAAATTGTATTTTGCAACACAGTTTTTCACTGTTTCCATCAAGCATAAAAGACATGAGCCAAAAAAAAAAAAAAAGGTGAATATTTGGCCAGGTGGAATAAAATACTGCTGTCTTGGAGCAGCACAACTCACTGACAAGAAGAAAGAAAACTGCATGTTGGAAATGCCAAGTGCCTTTGGAAGCCTTTGAAGACAAAAATAGAGGACTTTTCACGAGTCCAATAAAAAGCTTTCTGTAGTCAAAAATACTTTGGAAATGAGCAGAAGTAATTACAAATTTCACTAAACGTCAGTTCTAGCTTGGTTTTAAACCTTAGCTTACCTCAGTTTTGCAAAAGGGTTTTTGTAGATTATTGCACTACCCACTCTACAAACTGCATGCCTGAGAAAATACACGCATGTCCAGAAAGTAAATCACAGCATTAGTCTATTGACAAATGAATTTGTAAAAAGAACAGTTTACACCAGAAGGATCAAAGTCAAAGCCTTTATTAAATGTTCCTTCTTTTAAACAGACTGCATTTAATTCCCCTTTTGTATTTGTCATTTCTAAGGCTGTTTTAAATACTGTGTTTTGCAGGGATTTTCAGTCTCCAGAACCGCCACAAGCAGCCAGTGAGCAGTACACAAAAACAATACACTTCTATTCCTGCTTCACAGGGTCTCTGGAAAAGAACAACAGCACTTCCAGTACTGGAGGTTTTGCACAGACCCAGGAAAACAAATACATTTCACCAGAGTTTAAGCCTGATGTGCTCTAGCCACATCTAACAATTGACCAAAATTTACCAGTATAGATTAGTATATGTTTCTTGTGCACTATCTGTTTCAAAAGGGGGACCAAATTTTAATTTTTCAGCTAATGTGGGTCTAATTAAGGCTATTCTGGTATATTTGATACTAAAATACTCTCTGGGAGTCCTTTTCATGAAATCCCATCAGAATTAACATTTTCAAAAATGAAAACATTTAAAATAGGTGTTTTGATTTGAAATGCTGATGCAGCTGTTGGTTCAGTGTTTTCTTGTCTTCAGGAGCTGGATTATCACGTCAGGATAGTGTCATCTATCTGTTCATCAGAGTCAGCCTGGCCAGCCAGCTTCTTAAGAGATCTCCTGCAGCTTTCGTTGAGAAGCTCCAAGCTGGCAGCATCTAAAATCTTGGAAACTGACTGTTGAAAGAAGAGAACACCACCAATTCCTTATCATATGCCATTCAAAGTAAGAACAAATGTAAGTACCTTACAAGGTATATCTGTCTGCCTCTTTCAAATATACCCAAAGCCTTCATCTGGTTTTATGATTCCAGACATGAGAACTACCCAAAACCAGCTAGAGACTTAGAAAAGAGCTCTGGATATGGACCTACGAAGAAGGATTCCATCCATCCTAAATACACTTCCTCTGGTACCAATAATGCTGCAATAGGATTGTGAAATGGACAAAAGCAATAAACTAGCAGCACTGGCTAAGGTAACTACAGCACAGGAAGGCTTCAGGCATTCTGAGAGAAGACTACTGTTAAACACAGAGGGTATGGGAAGTACTTTGATGTCAGTAATACTGCACCGTACAGCTGCGCGGTATCAGATAACTTGCATATTTCTTCAAAGCTCAGCATGAGAATACTGATGAAGGCTTAAATGCAAATATCCCACTCCATCTATTTCCTAAGAGACTGCCAGCACATCCTGAGACTCCAGGCACAACGCTTGAACGCATGCAGGGCCACATGACACAGCCTGCTACGTATGGATGGTTATGTTCTCTTCTGTCTCATACCTCAAGCACTTGTTCACCCGCTCTCATCTTCAGAAGATTAACAATGGCTTGGTCACTGTAGGCTCTTACACTGGTGTTTTTGTCTTTTGTGTTGTCCAGAAGTGCTTTGAGAATTGGTTTAATTGTCTGAGGATCTAGTGCAGGAAGATGGTTTTTATTTGCCCACCAAATCATCTTTTCTGCAACTAACTTTATGTCGCTGGATGAGTTCTGGAGACACTGAAGGAGACAAAGATGGTTTTAAATTCAGACATACCAAGGTCAAGGTATTGAAAGCACACGTTCACAATTTTTTCCTAATTTAAGTGTCTTAAACTACAACAAGAAAAACAAGTAGTCTTCAACTTACAAGTATACCAGCGTGAAACGTTATCAGGTTTGACTAAACGTGCCTAGAACAGCAAGAGCAGATTAAACCTTGGAAACAAAAGACTTTCAAAAGCAAACTTCTAAAAATGTGGTTGTTGTCAGGGTCACACACTCGTCGTTCTGCTGTCAGGAAATGACAGTGACCACTAAACGCAGCAAGAACTGACAGTGTTAGCACCTCTGTAAAATACACTCAATTAGCAGCAACAGCCAAGTCAAGCTCTAACTGATTAGAGCTTAACATACCTTTCAACAGTGTATTTCATTTTAAAATAAAAAATTCAGAGATGCTTACTTTTTGATTTAATCTCAACACCTTAGAACACGAAGGCTAACATGTGAATGTCAACTGCATTATTCATATTCTGATAGAGGTACAGTGACAATTGTGCTATTTTTTATTTAAACACAACACTATGACACAAATTAATATATGAATGTAGCATCTCAAACAAAAGTCTGCTTTGAAGAACAACAGCTTCCATGTCAACTTGCACCTCTGACAGATTTTCAAGTAAATTGAAAAGAAATGTGATATCTGAAGATTAATACATTTTTCTTTACAATAAAGATGACAGACACTAGAAAAAGCAGCAGCACTCCAGCACTCCCTCACTCCATCTTCCCCTACCTTGTCTAAGTCATTGAGAACATTCTAACATTTGAAATTCAGATTTTTTCTACTGTGAGGGATACTTTCGTGGGGAAAGAAAAATAAAAGCAAAAAAAAAAATAGAACAACAGAGAAAGAAGGGAATTTTGATGTAGATTTTCACATGTATATCAACAGCAATTAAAAAAAAATCATTAACTTCAATATCCTCTTTTCTTTGAGGATTTAGAAGCTACTCGCTTCCAAAAAACAGAAGTCAAAAAGTACTGATGCAGTACCAGGAAAGGTAAGAAGTTGGTATTTGACGCTTTTCTAACAAAGCCCCTTTGACCTTTATCAGACTTAAAAAAGAAACTGACAACTCCCTTCCCCCCTACTTTTCTCCCCATTTCTGCCAGCTGTTTGTTATTGAAAAGGAAGAAGATCAATACACATTGAATCAAAGCTTACCACAGAACAAAAGTCAAATTTCCACCTTACAACAGGGATGGTGGCATTGTTTTCACAGCTGCAAAGCAAGCTGGTAAATTTATTCTGTCTACTTTGCTACACAAAAAGGACTTATCTAGATTTCCAAATATCAGGGGATTTAGAGCTTCCCAAAATAAAGCAAGCAGTGTTTCAGCTTTCATGCTAGGTTACAACATATTAATTTTACAGAGAAAAACACCCATTAATTAGCTGAAAGAAAGATTGCATTACACTGCATTACATTATCAGAGAACAGCAACACCAGGTAGTGTAAACATCCTTACCTTAACAAAGAGGTTGGAAAGTTTTGGAGGCAGGTTCCCTCCTCCTTCTTCCATGTGGTATTTCATAAGAAAGCCCATCCCTCTGATGCCACTAACTGCAATGGGTATCTTCAACATAAAAACAAAAATTGATATTATTACAGCACAGTTCTACGGGCTTTATGACTGGGCCCACAGTCACAGGGACTGGTGAGCTTTGGCAAAAGGCTGAGCAGATCTCTCAAACAACTGCAGCGTGCAAGGCATGAAAACAATGCCATGTTATTGGATAAAGATGATGAAAATACCATGATGTGGCTACAAGCCACACTACATTATTCATTCAACTCTATTTTTAAAATCTTCCTCCTAAATTGAAGTATTTGTTTTTCTTGTAAAGCTGATCTGTGAATGAGAACTTTAATAGGGCACAATTTACTGCCGGTGAAAGTTACTCAACGGTTGAAGATTAAATAATCTTCATCTCCACAGAGACTATGAGTCAAACAATCAGAACAATCATGCAATTTCACTATACAACTGCATCTAGCCAAGGGGGAATATTCAGACTGCACTTGGGAATTTTTATTTCGGGCTTTTTTTTTTTTTTTTTGGTAACACTGTGAACCTGCGTGCCTTTCAGAACTGCTCCCACAAGCACCTGAACAGGATTTGCCCTTTCTCAGACAGCACTCACCCTGTCAGCAGTGGCATTGCTGAGGATCATCTCCTGAACACTGTTGTAGTATTTGGGGGAACACAGCCTGTAAGGAGCAACATTTACAGCCACTGAGAGGGCCAGGCTTCGTCCATGTCGCACCATCCAGTCAATTCCAGAAATGTCTGCTAGAAATGACAGAAAAGAACTGCCTCTAATAACGGCTGCCTTTATCCATCTGAGAAAGCATTTATCAGTTTGTCAACTCACTTCCAAAAACAAAAAAATAAACAGCATCTAAAGCAGCATCTTCCTCCCAGACGGTCACATAACTTGTACTACAACACAACACCTCTGTCAGCCAGGAGCACTCTCTGAGCAGGTATGGAAACCTGACAGGAACAAGTGACTTCATATCACTGAACTGGATATTTCTGATCATATTCTCAGTCACATGTAACCAGCCCCACACCTCTTAGTGCATGAAGAAGCTCGCCATTGTAATTATGTAAGCTTTTATACCAATAAAATTGTAACCTGTAATTTGAAAACAGCTAGCAGATTCCCTTTTCAATTCCACAGAGCACCACTACACTCTCAACCACTACAAGTTCCTCCCAAATTCATGCTTCTGTTTAACTATAAGGCAAATCAGTTAATTCCCCAAAAGCAAGTGAAGCCATTTGCTTTGGTCTGCAATAAGCACAAGCCAACCTAAGATCACGGTGTCACCAAATAAAGTGGAACAGCCCTCCCCCTCCACCTTGTCTGAACACCCTATCACCACCCATCCTCTGTGCATCAGCACCAAGCAACTGCTCAGTCATGCTGGTACTCGCATCAACTCACCTGAACACAAATCCAGAAAAAATATGGGCAGCCCAAATTACAGCCACAACCCCGTGGGGCTCAACCATGTATGACAGTGCACAAAAGAACAGCCAGGAGCAAAGAAAAGCACAAGGAAATCTAGAGATTTGGGTTTAAGATAAAGAACCTATATAACTCATCACCACTGCCAAGGAAGGTATCTTCCCTGCTTTTCAGACTTAGTCACAGTAGCTTCACCTACCCAGTAAGTGTTGCTGGAGAACAGTATGGAGCTCTTCTTCTGACAGAAACGCACACAGCTCTGCTAAGCAGCCAGCTGAGGCCAGGCGGGTGGCATCCTAACGAGGAAAGGAAGGAAGAGGAACACTGGTTGAGCTCAACACACATCAGAGACAAGCAGCGAGAAGAGCAAGTGACAGAAGATGACATGAAATAGAAAGAGGAGAAGAAAGTATTAGTAGATGCTCCTTCACTCCTGCTACCTGCAGATTTCTGTCATTTGCAAGGTTTGTTGTTCATCACGGAAGTCTCACATCCAGTCAAAAAAAGCCAGCAGAGACTGAAAAATTACAGGTCTTACATAAATTGAGACTTGTTCAATGGAAAAGCCAAAGATGAAAGTGAATATTTTAAAAGATGGGTTAAGAGTTACATTTTGATTCACAGTCTAGAAAAGAAACATTACTTTCAGCCATCTCTAGATAACCTTATTGCTATGAAAAGGTTTTAATTTGACACTTCCATACTTTCGTTTGTTTGGCTAGGTCCTAAAACTTCAACATCACTGCACTCCTCTACCCTGAAGCCTAAAATCCAACAGGAATTTTTCTATTTCTAGCATGCCAACAACTGTAAGTCTACGCTGCACTGACTAAAACATAAGATATTACATAAGACATTGTATTATTTATTTTAATCTCAAAGATGACACTATTGCCATCTGCCTTATACAGAAGATCCTATATTAAACTTAAGAGAGCTTCTAGTTCACTGGAGAAAAAGTTGTCACTACAAAAAAAAATCCCTCACACTAAATGAGAAACCCCACCTGAGAGCCTGCAAACATGCAGACCTGCATACAGGGAAGGTACTACAGGTTCTCTCAGACAAGAAGCACATCCTGACTTCAGAGCTCTCAAGCATTTCAGTGAGGAACTGCAGGTCAAACCCACATGTATGGCTGCTAGGGAAACACTGAACTCACAGGTTTTCAGAGTTAAAAGTAATTGGCTGGGGAACTCTAACTCTTGCACCTGACTCTCAGTGAACACTACAAGGCTCCAATGAGATCAATTTTTACAGACCACATTCACTGTAGTGAGTGATGCCCAACTGCAATGTTTCTTGCCACTCTATCAGTAATAATTTTCTCTGGAAGACTATTTTAGGAAATAATTTTGTTAGAAAGTTCTGATTTTAAACTCAGAAATCAGACTGCCCACAGCAGGGATCCTTTGCAGCTGTCTGAAGCAATACCTCATCATGTCCCAGCATCCCAAGAAGCACCGTGCTGATATTCTTCCTAATTGCAGCATCTACTTTTGCACCAGCTCCTCGTGTTACAAACCGCAGAGCTTGCAGCATTGTGTCCCTAGAAGTGATCACAACATACAGTCAGAGATTGCCTCTCCCCCATCACCCTAAAGAAGAAACCGAGCTCTGAACACCTGTAAGAATTTCTTACAGAGCTATTAGATTAATATGCCTTACAGTTTAGGAGACCCTCTCTCCTCTGATGAAAACTGTGCTAGAGCTTATTTCCACGTCCGTGTACTTGTGTCTGTCTCTTCTGACTATTCAATGATTTTAAAAAAGTAAAGTATCAGGAAGTTAATTTCTCAGGGATCTGTACACTTAGGCTACAAGAACAGCTACGTTACTTCAGTTCAAACTGACAACTGATATCGTCTTGTATCTGAAAGTGGGTTGCAGTGGGTTTGGAGACTGCAGAAGAGAGAAGAACTGAGCAGATGCCAAGGGACACCTCTCCTGATAAAATGTATCTGAGCTAGCTTTTGAGCCCCAGAGTCCCTATCATCCACGTTACTGGTTTTACAACTCTTCATTAACAGTAAGTAAATCACTCTCAAAATGAAGGGGGGGAAGAAATTCTTCTCAAATAGCTACAGCAGTTCACTCATCCTAGCCCTTCCTTATCCTCAATGCGCAGCAAGGTCTGAGATACCACCTCCAGCTTACCTGATGGCAGAGTCATCACTGGAACGGATCCCATTCAGCAGCTCAGTAAAGAGAGGATCCACTTTTACATGGATAACAATGAGTTTACCAAGAGCATCAGCAGCTTTAAGGCGAACAGCACGGTTTGAATCTTGCAGAGCTTTGGTGAAGGTTGTTTGCAGTTGAGGCAAAAAGGGTTTCAGGGCAATCTCAACCTATAATAGAGAAGAAAGAAGGAAAAGTGATGCAGTCAAGCCTGCAAACAGCATGATGTCCATAACAGCTGGTTATCACAGTAGCAAATAGCCTCTATTCAGAGGCTATTCTCTATTCCAGGCAGACTCTATTCTAACACACTGCTAAAACAGGAAAAACACAAAATGATTTACAATGAAACATTTATCCTTTTCAAATTTATTTTCTGTAGACTGAAATACAAGGGAAACGTTAAAAGGTTCTACACAACCATAAACATTCTTTTCTATACAGAGAACTAAATAAAAGCCCAGCTCAGTTCAAATGCCTAAGAAGATCATCTTTGGACTCAGCATTTCACAAAAAGGGTGGATACATGAGAGAAATTAACTACAAGGTAGCTTTCAATCATGTGAAAGTGGGATCAGCGTTTAGCAATATTTCTAACAGGTCCAGTGACTCAAATGTTGGGGGCTTTTTTTGTAGGCCAGAAGCTGCTGGGAGAACACAATCCACTTCCAGCACCATTCCTAGATGATATTAGATCTACACCAGCAGACATCCCAGCTATATTTAAATGAACAGCAGCACATTTTCTGAAGGCTACCATGGAAAATGTTCACAAACTACAATCAGCCACTTTGATTCTTACCTTGGCTAAGAGAAGGCTTAATGTTTCAAGCAGAGCCACCTTGACATTCCAGCTGAACCGATCTCCCAAGATCCGAATAAGTGGCCCGGTGATGCTCACTACAGATGGTTTAAGAGCTTCAGCAGAAGTCAGCTTGATAACCAGCCCTAAGGCCTTGGCTGCCTCCTCCTTTTGCTCTGGATTACCAGTCAGAACACCTTCCCGCAGCACCAGGAGTATAGAAGTCACTCCCTGTCACGACAATTAGATAAGAAAGCTCAGAAGCTAAGATGCAAAAAATATGTCTTATTTTTGCTGTTATACACCAGATGAACAAACTCAGAGAGTTTCTCTCAATTTCCTGCTGACCTTCAGCTGCCTGCTTCCACATTTGCAGAGCTGCATCTACGCCTTACTAAGCCAGTTGCCATGAGGAAAGTGCTGGTGGATGAGGGAATTTTTAAACCATAGAAATCTGGCACAGACGTCCAGCATTACTCCCCCACAAAAAGCAGCCAGCCATCATGACTTTCATGCACAGCAGAATTGTCAAAGATGCTGTTACAAAAGGAGTTGTCTGCAGTGTCTGGGTAATTCAAGAGTAGCAGGAGCTTACAAAAAGTCTTTCCAAGGCAGGAGTTTGGAATGCTAGGCTTTCACTATTTCTAATACTAACATTGTATCAATCAGTCCCCCCAAAAGGTGGGAGAGGATGGCTGTGATTGAGGCCACCTCTGCATCACATGTTCACTTTGATCCTTTACCTTCTTGGGAATACAGAATCCTGGCACATGCTCGCCTTTGGCCTCATTTCCTACAACTCGGATGTCCTTGTGTAGGTCCTCAATGAGAGCAAGCTGGCTCCCAGCATCTAATTTCTGCAGGAGAGACAGATAAGACAAAGATGAAGTAACATAACAACCAGCTATTCTTTCTGAATTCTCAGGTGTGTCAAGAGAAGACACCCGTTTCCTGCCTCTTCCAGAGACCTGGCTGTTCACTCACAGTGCTGACGTCAAGCGCATCTCACTCTCAAATCTTAGCAGCATTTGCCAACATAAATGTAGCTCAAAACAGAAGGTTCAATTTAGGCAGTATTCCATCAGTTATCCCCGCTTTCTCCATGCCAACCATTACCACTGTAACCTTTTTAAGCTGCCTCTTACCTTGGTAATGGAATTAAGTGCATCCCAGCTTTCATTCAAAACTACAGGATTGGTATCATTAAATAAACGGATCAAGCCTGAAACCAGGTTCCTGAGATGACCAGTATAGTCTGCTTTTGTCTTGGAGCAGTAGATATTCAGCATGATAGCTGCTGCTTGCCTCATTCCCAGGTCAGAGCTACGGGTAGCTTCCAGTAAATCCTCTGTTATAATTCTTTGTCCAACATCATCTTCCACAGACAGGATCACAGACTGGCAGTTTGCCATCTCCTAAAGAGTCCACATTAACTTTACATTAACTCTCAAACAGAATAAAGCCACGCTTAGCCCCAGCTTTCCCCACATTATCCAGAACATCATCTCATAGAGAAATACTACAATATATCCCACTTGCTCATCTTTTCTTATGGAATAGCTGGTCAGAATTGCCATTAAAGGCTCAATTCAGAACCAACTTTCCACACTTATGCTTACTTAGTAACAAATTTCAAATTAAAAAGGAGAGGTAAGTCCATAATCAACTCTCAAAATTTAACAAGTGGCCTGAACAGTTGCACACGTAGCTCTACAGCTTCAGAAGGGCTACCTTCCAAAAATGAGTGAGTGAGTAGCTCAGTCTACCCAGTCTTATTCACCCTCAGAGACTGTGGGTCTTGTCAGGTCAGATTTTTTCAATTTTATTTTATTTTTTTAGGTAGTTCAAGGCTTTGTGTCATAATACTAATTCCAAGCATGGCTGTGGGTACATTAGAGGCAGACTTTGGGCTAGAAGATGAGTGAATAGGCATCTAGAGCAGACAGACAACAGGGTTCCATCACCAGCATTCCCAATTCACCAGCTTGCGCACACATCCATGCCAATCACAGCTCCAGGATGTTCTCTGGAGTCCAAATAACAGATGTTTCTGCAAGCAGTTCAGAAGGAGCACTGCATGCAAAATAGGAGATTTTCTCCTTTCAGCCCTTTA
Source organism: Penelope pileata (assembly GCA_013396635.1). Classification (NCBI taxonomy): domain Eukaryota; kingdom Metazoa; phylum Chordata; class Aves; order Galliformes; family Cracidae; genus Penelope; species Penelope pileata. Next base: position 495,745 of record WBMW01003825.1, read on the forward strand.
ATCTCTCACTCTTCTATCCCAACAATAAACACAAAGTTAACCAGACACTGGCAGTTCTCCAAGAATAAGTAAACTGAGAATTGCATCTTGCTGTAGGCCAAAGAGACATTTATAAGGATACAAATGGATTTGGAAAGCATATGTTTTTCAACTCTCAATATGCCACCAGGCAAGAAGACTCAGCCTGAAGAAGCCAGTGGCCTGAATAAAAACATGCAGTCTACCAATCTAGAGAATGCAGATTCTGTGCTGAGAAATAAACCCAAACAATCTTAAGGCAACTCTCATAACAGAGAGCTGAGCCACGCTACTTGCCAGCTGCTCTTCACTTGTCCCCAGCTTCTCTTTCAGCGCAGACATCATAGCAGGCAGGATGACACTCAAGTGCCGGGTCAGAGCATCCCCTGCCACTGAGGAGAGGAAAGCTAGCACGCGGGTGTTCACAGGGGGAGCAGTCAGCTGAAAAACAGAACAAAGATGAAAATGAGACAAGCGGAAAGTCTCTTCAGAAGGAATCTCAGGTCATTTATAGCATGAAAAGGTTTTAAGTGTGAGTGCATCACAACTAAAATGACAATGGTTTGAGCATAAAAGCAGAAAAAAATGTTGTAATTTGGCACATCGTTCCAAAGAAAACTGTCAGCAAGCAAGAAAAAGCACAGCTCTGAAGTTTAAAATTTGTTTCCAGTTGTACCTTTGGCACCAAATAAGGCAGTACCACACGGCTCTTGACAGCCATAACTTGTTTAAGACCATCCACAGCAAAGTCAGATGTCTCTTCATTATCCTACAGAGAGAGAAAATTAAAGACATGATTTATGACACAAAGCTAAATCCTTATTTCAAGTGACAGTTCACCATATGATCATACAACCAACACTTACACAGGTCCTCCTACCAAAAAATGCTCTCAAACTATATAGCTAAAACTTAAACCAAGAAAAAGATGTGACTTCTCAGGCATGGTGGCCAACTTGTGGAGGTGACAACTGCAATTCTTAGCAGGGCCAGATGTAGCAATTCTTAGGCCTGTGCTTTGGCCACAAAACTATCCCTGCTGATGGCTAGCAGGACTCCATGCAGGAGACAAAACAGAGACGGCATTCCCTGGAAGGTCTGGCACTGCAAGCTTCCTTCTCATTTAAACCAGTTATTCAAAACATGTCCCACACCACCGTTAATTAAGTTGTGTTGAATAACGCTTACCAGCTGCTTCAGCAAAAATGGCAAGATATCTTCAAGAGCTTGATGTCCAATGGTTGAGTGCAACTGTTCAAATGTTTTAGCTGCAGCCTCTCTGACTTCTTCCAGAGGGTCACACAGTGCTTTCCTCACTGTAGGAACTAGGGACTCAGAGAAAACCAGTACCTAGAAATATAAAATGACAGAATATCTAAAGCACAATGGACAGCTGCATCTTAGTAAAATAGCTAAAAAACAGAATTTGCCCAACAGAAACCAAACTCTGTTTGCATGAAATATATTGGAAGAAAAGAAGGATTAATCAAAGATTTGCAGTACTCTAAGACTACCTTGTGGATGTCTCCTGTTATTATAGCTCAAAAATGTCAGAATTCTGTAATGTTTTAAATTTGCCAACAGATGCAAGTGCATACATTTGTCTCAAGAGCAACTCCTATTAGTTATGAGCCCCAAATGTAGTCCATAAAAGACCAACACTGCTGCTGTATTTTTGTGTCTCAGCTGCAATACTGTAACACACATATCTAGGAAATGGCAGATTTCACCTTCCTTATTCAACTTACTGCATCCCTGCTGGTAGATTTCATTATCTCACTCAGGCCAATGCAGACTCCTTGCCTCTCATCATTCTTGTCTGACCTTAGTCCATCTTCCAGAATAGGAATGATTTCAGGAAGGATCTTCTCTCCTAACTTCCGGACAAGGTCTCCTAATGTCCGTGCTGCAACCTGTTAATTAATTTAATTAATTATCTTCCTCTTTTGTAATACTTAAGAAGCTGAATTTTGAGCAAATGTTAACTTTTGACCATAAGCTGTTCCAAATGTAGACAAAGTATTAGCAATGGAAACACTACTAAAGTAAGCAGCCATAGAAAAACTGTTTTACTGTCATCACTGCTGCCTTCAGCAAAGAGTTCAGATATCCTCATGCTCAGACCAGTTAAATTCATTATAGCTTTGGAGTGATTCACAGAAAAGAATTATCCTGTGTTCTCCACAAATTAGTTTACAAGGTCACCTGCAGAAACAGGAAAGCATTACTCAGTTGCTCACCGTTCGCTTATCTGCACAAGTACTGGCCAAGAATTTCAGCAGAAGCCCAAAGAGTGTTGGCAAAATTTCACGCAGTGTGCGAGGAGTGTTTGAGACTACAATCTTCCAGACATGTAAGGAGGCTTGACGCACTACCAGCTGCGTGTCAGAGCGGCCCATGTACAGCCCTGCCAGCACCCTGTTCCTCCTCTCCACACCGAGAGCGTTAATGATAGCCTGCAAAGAAACAGCACAAAATTGTATTAAACACTCCTGAAACTTACTGAATAAACTTTTTTTTTTTTTTTTTTAAATAAGTCTTTCCAGTCGTTCTAGCAAGCTGATTTAAAAAAAAAAAAGGCACAACAGACAAGAGTTTTACCTTGTTTGATTGGGCTGTTCCAAAGTTGTCATCCTCTGAGGCAGTTTCTGTGGTCATTTTTCCAGTGACTCCTGAGATATGGAATAAAAGATCACCAAGGAGCTGAACTGAGCTAAACCTGGCAACAGGAAGCAAGGCAAGTGTTACCAACAGGGTAAGCAGGCAGTACCTGTCCAAACACAGCAACATGTCAAATACAGATATGAGCAAAATGCAAGGGAAAGAGCTAGGTCAGCACTGAAATGCTGTGTGGGCTGACAGGTAAGATCGTGCTGCCTCCATAACAGTGAAGAAGCATGCTAAAGAGAAGGGGAAGGAATAAATTCCGAACTAAAAGGGGATGAGATGATCTCTAAGGTTCCTTCCAACCTGAACCATTCTATGATTCTGTGAGAGAGTACCAATGTACCAGGGAATAGTGTGGAATCTAAAAAGGAACAAGACATTGCCTGCATCTGTCTCAACTCAGGAGACATTCACCTGGGATAAGGGCACCCACCAGCACTCAGCTGACACATGCCTTTTAGTACAACTAATTTTTGAGCAACTGCTATTAGCTGTGAGCGCTCCACTGCACATTTCCATACACAGGAGACTTACTCAGCATTTTGAAAAATGAGAAACAATATGTAAGGACTAAACATTGCCACATCAACTGCCTTGGAAGTGCTTTTCAGAGCCACTACCAGAATTAATAATCTAGTAAGAATGCACTGCAAGTACCAGGAAATTTGACCCGTGGCTGGCAGGGCTTCTCAGGCTCAGTGCCATGAAGGCACCGTATTCAATCAACAAGCAGAGACATTTGCTTTCGCTCCTTACGAGGTCTCTGCATTTGCTGGAGGAGCATCAGAAAGTCTACATCACACCAGTGTTCTCACCATGGGAATGCCAGTGGGTGAGATGGTTATCCCCTACCTTATCCTCCACAAGTCATCAAACAGCCCGTCCTCGAGCTGCGGCAGCAGAAGCGCGATGGCGGTCTCTGCGTACATGCTGATGATTCTCTGGCCAGCACGCAGGGCAGTGTCCCGCACAAACTCATTCTCATCTGCCAGTGCCTGAACACAAAGAGATGTATCTGTGAAAGCTGCTGTTTTTCAGAACGGTATACCAACAAGGAAAACAAAAGGATGTTTTCTTTCAGCTGCAAAGAGTAAACGAACTAGAGAGCTGCGAATGGACAAAGGTAATTTCAAGAAATTACTACTGGCACAGACAAAAGACAGCAAGGAAATAACTTGAAAAAATAAATCATTTATAATTTCAATTCATTTACGCTTGTTTTTTTTTTCTTCCAGTCCAGCAATACTGGAAAAGCCTCTGCATGTCTCAAAAGTACAGGAAACGTTGCTTAAAACACAATTCTTTTTATACTTTTCTAAATAAAACTCTTCAGGTTTCTGCTACATACCTTAAGGATACAAGGGATGATGGGACCAACATAGGGAATGAACTTGTCTCCAAAGGTAATTGGCAGGTAGTTGAACATCATGATATAACCATCTCGTACATGTGGAGCAATATCCACTTTACTGGCAGTAGCTACAATCTCTGGCATAAGTTTCTCCAGCTTCTCTACCCCCAAACCAGCCATAACTTCAGCCAGACCTGGAGAGAAAAAGCAAGTAAAAGAACAGATAAAAACAGGAAACACCAAGTTAATCTGATTTAACAGGAGAAACTCTGAGCTCAGTATTCAGACACAGCTGCCCTCACCTTGAGCAGCACCAGACCGGTCCACTGAGCTTTGCTCATACGTCAGTGTCTCCATCAGCCATGGCAACAAATCCTCAAAGCATGACTCTCCCATGCCCTTCACCATGGCTCCCAGAGCCTTTGCAGATACTGTACGCACCTAACAGACAAGAGAAACAAGAGATTTGCAAAATACCCTGTCAAAGTTACTAAGAGAGATGGGCCAGCCTGATTACATATCTACAGAAGATGAGGACAAAGTCCAACATAATGCACTGACAGACAAACTGTATTTGTACAAAAAGACTTACCTCAGGCACAGGATCCAGCAGAGATGCCTTCAGCCCAGGAGTCACGCTGGGCAGGTAAGGAGCCAGATCCTGAAACAAAGAGCCCGAAGAATGAGAACTAGATTCAAAATGAGAAAGAAACCTAAATCATCTTTACATGAAGGGCAGTTCAGCCGCTCATTATTAGCAATCATCCTTCACATCCTTAGAGTTTAATCAGGTCCTTTTAAAATCCTGCAAATGAGCACACTGAATTGTTCTTGAAGTACAAAAATGAACACCCAAGTGCAAACTGCTCAAAATCTTTTTGATGCTCCCTCATAACCTAGCACTTTCTAAGGAAAATCCAACACTCTTAACATTTACACAAGGTTTAACTGCAGAGATTATCAGCACAAAAATTAAACACAGTTCCTTAGCCTACAGTGAAGTTCTACAAATACTTTTCAAACAAACCCAGGATCCATTTGTAAGCAACTGATCTGTGTTTCACTGGTAGTGGTTTTGCGTGTTTATTTATTAAGGCATTTTGTATATGGCAAAAATGAAAAGGCTTTTTTTTGCAGAGATAAATCTGGTAATACCAAGTTGAGCAAAGCACAAAGCTGACAAGACTCAAGCACCTTAGAATTTTCACTGTCTTCATAGCCACTTGCTGTTCATTTACACACATTTATTTAAAGAAACTGCCTGGATTCTAGTATTGTCTGCCTCAATAACAAAATTCAAAAACCAGATAAACTATCCATAGTGCTTTCCTCTTAGCTTCTACACAGTACACACATCAGACAGAGAGCTATTTTAGTACTGTACCTTCTGATCTGTCAGGGAGTACATGTTCCCAATAATCTGGGCAGCCATTTTCCTGGTGTCCGTGGAACGATCTTGAAAAGCTCTCTGAACAATTGGCATAATAAGTGCTAAGGATGGGGCATCAATGAAATGGACAAATTTGGTATCCAGCAGAGTCTGCAGACACTTCTGAGTCTTCCTGGAGGGGTCAGTGAGAGCATCCAACAGAACTGGAGCAATTGCTGAACATTTTAAAAAAAGAGAGAAAATACTTTATTTGTATATAAAACAAAAATGCACATCAGAGTAAGCTGGTGCTCTCTCACAGGACGTTTTACATCCTTTTAAAGCATGTAGAAGCATAGGAACGGTGAGAACCCTATCAATGTTAGCTGACAAAACAGAAAGGAGTATTCAGGAAGCCTTGAAGCAGACAGCTGATATAAAGCTTTTGTGCTATACTGTTCTAAGAGCAATTTCATTTCTATAGAAGTTCAGATTTAATCCTAAATGCAATGAACATACACCTTGCTGTTATAAACTGTGGTCATGTCATGACTGCTGTTCACTATTAGAGACACAGATAGTTCTTACCAAGGATCTCTGGATTCCTGATGACGGACCCAATCTGCCTGAGAGCTTGCTGACCTGCATTCTGCACCTTCACATGAGAATCTGTGAGCACTTCAGTGAGTTTTGGCACAATATTGGGTAAGCAGGAAGAGAGCTGTTTGGGAGCACAGTATGCCATAGCTCCCAGCAGTTCCACTGACCCTGTGCATTAAGTACACAAAAAGAAAGAAAAAAAAAATCACAAAGTAATACGCAGCATTAAGAAGAGATATGAAAAGATGATTACATTCACCTAAAACTCAAATCTACAAGTGGTCTGATCAGTCAGAGAACACCCAAACTGGCCGAAATGCACTAAGGCACTCTATGCCACTTTAAAATCAAGAAACTATTTTTTCATTTTGTACTAGGAAAAAGAAAGGGGGGATGGGAAGGAAAAATCCAACTTTCTGAATACTTTTGGAGAGATGAGGGATAAAGAGTGACTCTTGCATTTGCCAGGGGAAGAATTTGCTCAAATATGACATTTGTATTTCTAAAACCGTAGGTTTCACAATTCCTTTATGAGACAGTAGGCTACTAAGGCCCTCTGTAAGGATGAAGGAATAAGCAAGGAGAATGATAGCACAAGAACTGTGAGCTACTCCCAGCCACGTCAGCCAGGTATCAGTCTGTACCAGCTTTGGTTCTCCAAGATTCCTCTTCCAGTGCTGCAAGAAGCGATGGCAAAACCAGCTTCACTCCATGAGTACTCAAGTTGCTCATCACTGCTTTGGCACAGTCATCTGCAGCCTCCAAGGAGAAGAGAGCATTCACAAGGTGTGTCACAACACGCTTTTTCCTTCCTCACTCAAAGACTTAGTGGGAACAAAACCCTCACGTAAAACAGTGTCTAAGTCCTACGATGCAGTTAGTCAAGTAGCTCCTAGTTACTGGTCACTGAAATAAGATGCTTTCAATTATTATGAAGTTATGCTAGTGGTGTCTCAAGGTATACGTCACCTTCTTAGTTTGCCTAGACACAAACAGTATTCATATCCATTCCATTTCTGTTTCCTCCTAACACTGCATGCTCTCAGAAATTTGAGGTCTCTTACCTCTCGCACATACTGGTTCCCATCTCCAAAACAAAGCAGCAAGTGAGGTAGCACATGAACCACATAAGGCTCAAAGAGCTTTCCAAGCATGCTGCAGAGCATCTCAAAGGCAAACAGAGCCCCTAAATAAACATAAAGGATAGTCAGAAGAAAACACGTGATTTATTAAAAGGAATGGAAAGAGAAAACATCATTTGCCAGATATCTGTAGAATTTCTCCAAAAGCACTCAGATCTCACAAACTGAAGATATTGTGCTCTCTCACACTTCTGGCTAGCACTGTGGTGGGTTTGTTGTCTCAGAATGGACAGCAATAGGCCTAGAAGTATAGAAAACATATAACAGTCCTCTCACTTCTAGTTTAGGGAAGCAGAAATAAGGACAGTAAACATTCAGCAGCTAAAGTTACAAGGCTCTGAAAGCCCCTCTGGACCAGCTGCAGCAGAATACGTAATGTCTCTCAAGAGGCAGAAGCCCCCTAGCAACATCTGCCTTTGAAAACAGGAGGGAGGGCTGTGAGCATACTGCCTAGGACCAGATAACCTTCTCCCACCACAATGCAAATAGACCAACTTCAGGACACTGTACGCAAACAATGGCTTCATGACAGCCAGTCCCCATATCCTACTTTGCAAACTTTTGTAAAATAAACGTAGAGAAACAAACACAAGGGTTCAGGTATAATTTGATATGACCACAGTGGTGGTAGATGGAAGAGAAATGTGAAATATTCAGAAGGAAAAGCTCCTGTCCCTCACCCTCACGCCGACGGAAGTTCTTCTTGTCCTGGATAGCATCAGTCAGTGTGGTCATCATCTCCTGCTGCTTGAGAGAAAGGATGCCAAGGCCTTTCACCAGGCCTGCCAGCCCATAAGCTGCACCTTTGCGCTCGGCGTATTTATCAGATTCTAAAAGCAGCTGCATGAGCTTCTGTATCATTCCTCCTGCATCCTCCTTAATTGCAGGCACCAGTGGTGGTAAACAGCCTGCCACTGACTCCTGAACCTGTAAAACAATCCACCAGCTATCAGATCACAAAATATTTATCACTAACATATCTTCCCCGGGACTGCACCCACAATGAGAGCTTTCTGTCACCAGAGCCATTTTTCAATCTCTCTGACATCACAGTGTCAACCTGCCTCTGCCTGGAACGTGGGGGCTCCTCCAAGAAGGCACCTACCTGCTGAGATGGCGTAGATAAGGCTGCAATCAGCTTGCCAACAATTGGTTTCACTTTAGGGTCACTCTTGTCCAGATGTTTTGCCAGTGAACCCATCAGAATGACCACGCTCTGCCTGACAGCATCATAGCTGGCATCATTAGGAGCATTTTTCAGGAATTCTTCAAACACTGGCAAGAGAGAGTTAACATTGTCCTGAAAAACAAAACCACAGAACTTGCCACTAGAGTCCACTCGGAATGAGATTTGCTATGCTCAGTGGACTTGTTTGGTCTTCTCTGTGCCAACAAACCGAACGATTAGACAGTATTTACAGTTCATTTCATATGTCACATCACATAAAACCTTGAGCCATTCTGACAGGCAACAAATATTTCCTGCAAGAGAGAAGTTAGCTCTTAAGAATTAGATCCTCAAACCTCTAAGCACAATGTTCTGCCAGAAGCAATGCAAGTTACCAGGCAAGACTGCTAGCCTTATCAGCAGTGCCTGCTCTTTTGTTTGCTCCATTTCCAAAGAGAGATCAGGAAGGTGAAGCAAACTTCATGCTGCTTTTCTAAGAAACAAAAAGCAAGACTGAATATTATGAAAACACTCCAGCAGTCTTCACCTGTCAAGAGAAGTCATAAAGGCAGTTGCAACACAAAAGAGTGAAAAAAGAGCAGAAACACTGAGCTTAACAGGAATGTGGAACACTGTCCAGAAGAGGCGACTGGCACACAAGAGGAAACCAGAAGCTGTGCAATTTGTATTCCCTCAACCTCCCCCATCTAACACACTGCTGGAGAAAGGCTGGCAGTGAGGAAGGAGATGATCCTCAGTTCTCTGAAAGACTTCAATTGTTTTGCATTTTAATGAAGCAAACAATCAGCAGCAAGCTTTCAAGGTTTGCTTCCCATGAGGCCTGAAAGGGAAATTTCACCTTTCCACAATTAGAAGACCTGTGGTATGCTTTCACTTTCGTTACTCTAGTTATATGCCATATCAACTCCCATTAAGTCAAGGCTATTTCTTTTTTATAGCAGTGACAGAAAAGAATCACAGTCTTAGTCAACACTAATCACTAACAGAAGATCATTGAACAAAAAAAATCCCTACTATATTAAAGTTTCAGCTGTTACAAGTAACAACATCCTCTAAGAAAAAAAACACAGCATCTCCAACACAGTATCTACATTTTCATCCCACCTGTTCCCACTGCTGGAGAAGGAAGGGTCAGACTTACTTTGCCATGAGTGTTGAGTGTTGAAAGAGCAGCATCTAACATGCACTTCCTGACTTCAGGACTGCGATCGTTCAGAGCATCCGGTACAAAAAACTGAAAGAGTGGTTTCACCTGAGAACTGTCCAGATGCTGTGAGAGCTTGTTAAGGGCCAGAGCTATGCCACACCTGTGAAGATGGTGAGCTGAGTGAGCTTAACGACCTTTGACAGCATTTGCTTGAGGTCACAACCACATTTGCTATCATCAGCTCATCATAGAAATTGAGAGGGACAGTATGAAATCAAAAAACTTCAGAGTGTCCAAACTATATGCATTTTGTTACACAACCACATGCTGCAGGTTCCCAAAAGAATCCTTCAGCCATATAATGGCCTTTATGCTGATTAAGCATGGCAGATACTTGGGCCAACACATAGAGACATCAAGATCACTTTGTCTACTGCTGAAATGCAGCAGCTGTACAACAGCATATATCAGCAATAAAGATTAACTTATGAGAGCAAACAAGACGCTCTTCAGTTAGATCTGTACTCAGTATTTCAATGGAACTGAGAGCATCTCAGTTTGGTGTGCCCAGTCTGCTTGTGAGGGGCACAAATAGTCTTAACCAGAAGGGACCATGAAAATAGCAAGTCAATAAAACTGCATGTATTTTGTTCCTTGAACTTTCCCTTATTTCTGCACTGCCTGAATGTATAAATGAAGATCTGGAACACCACATTTGAACGCACAGGAAGTGATGAGAGAAATCTGAAGGTAACTGTACCTTGCTTCCCACTGGTCAGGTGGTGATTCAGATATCACTCGTCCCAAAGCATCCAAAACAGGAGGTGGCCTCTGCAAGGAGGAAAATTTCATCATAACGCCTTTTCCAAGGCCACATACACAGAGAATGCTGTCAGGCATACCTGCAATGCCATTTTTAAAACACTGCAGAGAGGTATGATACCACTAGCTGAAAAGCATGATAAAAGACAAGCAGAGAGCTGGTTTAGCACCAAAAAGAGCCCCTGCTTTGCCACAGTCTTCCAGTATCACATAAAGCACATCATCCACCCGTGCAACATTGCCACTACTCACTGGTACCTTGAGGACCAATACATTAAAGTTTTTGATAAGCTCAAACACAGCAACAGTGAGCTTCACGTATATCCTCAGGGCAGACAAAATGAAAAATTAACAATAAAAGATAGAAAATAGAGCACAAGTTTGGGCCTGTCAACCCTTTGGGACAAGCATACTTACATAGAGCTTCTCCTGGTAAATCTCTGTAAGTTTATTCATAACCTCTGCTGCCTGGTTTCGATACTGAGCTACAGCTTCAGAAAGAGCTTCAGCACCTGCTTGTCTCACTGCCTCCTCATGGTAGATGACATCCTTGATCAGCAGAGAACAGAGGTCAGGCTGCAGTTCCAGACCCATGGACTCCCACAACCTGCAGCACACAAAAAGAGGTGATGGATCACCTTTCATGTCCAGAAGCCACTGCCACGTGCAGTATGAGGCTGACCTATAGCTCCTCTCCACCTTCGGGAAGCAAAGCCCTCGCCTGTGAAGCTTCACCAGGTGAGCAGTAGAGAGGTCCCCTTACAACCCAATCAGCCTGGAAGAACTCTCACCTCTCTGCCAACTTCTGAATCTCATCTTCCACATCAAATTTTACTACCCAAAGTCGACGTAACAGATTCAGTCCATTCTTTTCATCGCTGTCTGGCGTTGGTAGAACCATCTGCAGCTCCATCAGTCCCTGAATTAATTTACAGGAGAATCAGTGCAAATATCTCATTTTAGAAACAGATGCTTTAAAATACTTAAAACTTCTGCTAAGCCAAGCTCTCACTGGTTGGAAGCGTCAAAGTTCATGCCCACTTGTGCAGCACACTGCCAGTGCAGATCAAGGACACCCCGTTCCTAATAGCTGAGATGGTAAAATTCAAGAATAGTGCTCCATTTGCAATGTGCAGACAGGTGAGTAGGCACTAGGTTGTGCTCTGTGACTGCAGTCTTTTATGCTCTGAAGTACAGAGAAGCTAGCTCAGGAGAGCTGAGCAGAAATTTGTTTCATGGCATAGGAAAAAAAAAAACAAAAAAAAAAACTTGGATTTTGTTTTTATATTCCTTGAAGTGACTAAGCCTGAAGCTTTCCAAAAACACCAGGCCCAATACAAAGTAATTTTTTAGTAATTTTTTGACAGCTTCTTCCTTTAAGACTAAGCTCCATACAATTGTAAATAGAAAATGTTAAATTGTTATAACAACACTTGCTTTAACAAAGCAAAGGTGTGAACGGGCCCAGAGTGAACCTAGCCCAGGCTGGATGGCTCAGACAAGTACTGTTCAGTAGCTACTGCCTCCTCCTGCAGACACACTGCCCAAGGACTTAGCATCCCAGCTGAAGCCTCTCCACCAGTGCTGAAGATTCACCTCCCAGGAATTAAAGAATTAAGCGTGACCGTGAATGATTCCCACCTACCCTGAGGGCTGCATCTCGAACGTTCATGCATGGAGATTGCAGGGCCTGAAGTAACACATCGATCTCCTCCTGCTCTGCATAGGCACAGCCATCCTCCCCACTGCTACTCGTGCACAGGGAGGTCAGTGCATTGGAAGCCAAAACCTGAAACGTCACGAAGAGGTATTAGAGAACCCACCACTGCCCTCTTCTTGGCAATTGGTCAAAGCAAGCACAGGGTGGGGTGAGAGTGCAATCACAAGAGAAGATTCTGAACAAACAGTAACAAGGCTTCAGGATGAAAACAAGAAGTGATGACTTCAGTCTGGTTCTTTGCCTTTTTGCTACTATTGGTCTTTCTGTCCTTAGAATAAACCGCTGGCCACTCAGGGGAGTGGCTACTGATTTTCTTGAACTGAGTAAGGCCTTAGAAGAGAAATAAAGTAACACCTGTGGAACACTGAAGAATATACGATGATAAAACTTACAGGAAAAAAAGATACAGATCTCTTATCCCAAGAGAAATACCATAAACATAGGAGATGAATAATGTATCAACCACCATCCTCAGAGATTTCCCTCAGTTAGATGCTGATGAATCTGAGGCAGAATCCTGACTGTGGTGAGGAAGCTGAGGACTCACCTGTAACCGTGGAGAGCCTGTAGCTATCACCCGGGTCAGCAGAAGCAGCATGTCCCTTCGGGGCAGCAGCTCTGGGCCATTCTGAAAAAAGAGGTAGAGAGAAAAAGCCAAGAAAAGTCACAAGATGTAAATCGTGTGACTCCAAAGTACTGTGCCTGTGTATGGCACTGCTTATTTAAGAACCACAATAAAAACCTAGGTCAAGGCACACAGCCAAAACTCAGGACAGAGATGATCTTACGTTGTTAGCTGGCAGCTCTCACTTACCTCATCCACCAGCAAAGCCTGGCCGCTTGCTGATGATCTCAGCTGAGCATGAACTGTAAGGATCTGCAGAATCTTGACTAGGAACTCCTCCTTATCTTCACTCTCATGGGATGTCTCAGTCATAACAGTCTTCAGGAGAGGAAAGACCAAGGAAAATGCTGGAGCTGATAATGGGGCAGCACCTGGGAACAGGAGAAACAATCCTGTAAGCACAGTTGTTGATCATTTCTTTATTTTATAATACTGACCGATGTAAATTCCCATCCCAGGAGGTGCTCAAGGCCAGGCTGGATGGGGCTCTGGGTAGCCTGATCCAGTGTCTGGAAACCCTGTCCATAGCATGAGGTTGGAACTAGGTGATTTTTATCATCCCTTCCAACCCAAGCCATTCTATGACCTATGGAAATGTGCACTTTACTAGGTTGTAACATATATGGCCATCTTCAACCTTCTGTCCAAATATGCTAAGTAGAGAGACATGCAAAACCATCCTAGATGTACTTGGGGTAGGGGGGGCAACAAAATGAAATCCATCACACTACCAGGGTTGAACTTGAAAATCTAATATTCAAATTACATTGTTTACATGTGCACTGTCTGAGAATTCAGGTGAATTAAACTAAAAAAATTACAGTCAATTTTATTCTAAGCAAGAGAATTCATACAGGGATCTGATACAATTTAACTAACTCACTTGTAAAGTTGCTTTGTCCCAAAACCATGGCTCATTTGCCAGCTGTATTCCCTTCAAACACTTCCTACAAACCTAGCTAACCTGTCCAGTCTTCATTTGGATTCTTGAGAATGAGGTTTCTCTAATTCTGGTATAAGGCTCAGCCCTTCTTCCCCTTGGAAAAAATTAAAGCTTTTGGATTCCTGTTGTTAAAGACTTTGATCCTTCCTTCTCACGAAAGCTTGGTTACGGGACCCAACAAATGCTCATTCCAATCTTCCAGCTAGTTCAAAGCAAAAGGTTTAAAGAAAATCTAAACACTACATCAAAGAAAAAGATGAATGGTTCTTTTTGGTTTCAAGTAAACTGTCAACATCACTTACCTACCACCTGGGTGTACGTATGATTAGTGTATGTATGATTAAAGTATCAAATGTGTTCTTGAACATATGCCTGACTCAAGTTAGAGTAATTTTTTTCATATATTGTTAAAACTAAAGTACTGGATTATCTAGGGAAAATGTTTGCTTTCAACATCCTATCTGTGCTGTCAGAGAACACCACATTATAACTCCTAAGATGCAGATGAAGAGCACTGCAGACACAATACTGCAGTATTAGTCAGCTTATGTAGGGCATGGGTACTGCAAAAGCAGTTCGAGGGGGAAGTATTAAATACCAAACATACTGCGAGTTTTCAACTATTTAGCACGAATATTTTAGCTAAGAACTCCTCAGATGTGGGATTTTTCTTCACTATCTGTTTGCTTTTACACTTTTTTTTTCTTAATTATTGGTCAGTTATTTTTAGGCCTAAGCAACTGTCCCCTTAGATGCAGCAGGAAGGCTTTATCTGAGAAGATAAATGTTCTCTTAACACATAGCTGTTTCTGACCAATATGAAAAAGATTGTGAATTGTATCTTGTCATTTCAGCAACAGATGGAAAATTTTAGCATCAACTTTAGACAGATGTTTTCTCTTAGGTCTCTTGGTAACCAAAGAACCTAATTCCTACTAAATAATATTGTAAGACTGCACTTGAACATGTTTTAGGAACTTCGAGGAAAATTTTGGGGAATACAATTTGACTTGTCCAACAAAGTGTTAGGGAACCTACTTCCTTTCTCTTGCAGAAGTAAAAAATAAGAAAGGAACCACAAGGAAATATAGAAGGAGGAGCATTGAAAATACTTCCACTACTCTCTGGAAATAAGCAAGCAAACAGATTCAAACGTTAATGAATCTGCACTCACTATGGAATAAACAATGTAGCAGAGACACTGAATTATCATCAAAATGTTCAGCGTGAATGGTGCTCAGCATGGCCAACTGCTACTGCTCAGCACTGAAGATTATTTCTGCCACAGTCACACAGCTGCAGATCTACTGGCAACAGAACTGTAAGGGCAGAACTGAACTACTAGGGTAAGGAACCAAACAGAATCCTAAATTTCCTTTAAAATTTTATAAACTATCCACCCCAGGAGTTTCTGACTGAGCTAGAAAGCGAGCAGGTCAAAGCACGGATGCTTCACCTCTTCCATTACAGTTCACCATACCCATAAAGACAGCCTAAGCCATCCCTGCCCCCAAAAGAAGCAGACTTACCCACCCTCTTCTGTACTATTGTCTATTACTACGTAGTGATACAAGCACTTGCACATCTCATCATGACCAGATCCTGGAACTGATCTAGATTAAAACTAATCCAGTGATCAAAAACAAAAACGGGTTATTTTTAACCCACATCATATACTTGCACTGTTAAAAATAAATAAATAAAAAAAAATGGTGCTTGCCCTTATGCTCCAAAGAAACCAAGAACTGCTTCTTCTGCAACCGTGCCAGAATGAAATATTCATGAACTGCAGCAGTACACAGCAAACAGACAAAGGCCAAAGACACTTCACTGCTGAGATCATAGATAACAAGCAATTATTTTGTCTTTCCACTTAGTCTCACTGAATCACTTATGCTAAGTGGTGTTGAAATGCAAGAACTGTCTTCAGCAAAGATGAGTTTTAATTTCACTGCTGTTATTTCTGTCTGAACCATTTTAAGTTATTCTTTCATTTCTACAATTATTGTACCCATAACATCTTTTCTACTACTGCCACCACAAAACGAGGAAGTTACAGTTTTTCACATCTATGAATAGACTTAACCCAATTTAAAAAGACAAAAAAGGGAACTCTCACCTGTGAAATACATAACCACCAACACAGCTCACTAAAGCATAGGAGATAGCTAAGATCTACAGTACTTTTTACCTGGTTCTCCTTTGCCTGTTCGGCCAGGAACAGTGTGGGCATGCAGCAAGCTAACAACTCTGTTGAGAGCAGTACGAAGCTCTTCTTGACACCAAGGTTCATCTAATTCACATTCTGGTTTCATCAGGCGCAAGGTCACATGGCTCACTAAAGTACCTGGTAGGAAAGAATAAAAAAATTCATGAGATGGCTAAAACCAAACATTTCTTGAGAGAAAAATCCCCAAGAACACAGGCCCAAGAACTCAAAGCTCTGGGAAATAGCCCAGGCTGAAAAAGAGGTGCTGAGAAGGAAGCACAGCCCCAAGGATTATGTGGGTCATCTTCCTTCACAACAGTTACATTTTCTGCTCCGTGAACATTACTGTGTGTGTTCCCTATAACAAGAAGCAAACTCTTTTTGTTTTGCAAGAGCTGTCACGAAATTTCAGTACTGCCAAACTCTCTTAGGACATGAGCCCAAACGAAGGTGTGAAAGCAGTCCAGCAAGCACTGGCTTTAATCTTGCAAAGAAGGCAGCAAGCATAGCAGACACCAGAGCACTGGGTTCAGAAGACACCGTAAGCTAACGGAGGGGCTTATATCCTGCTGAAACTTGTAGCCTTTGCCACTTAGCAATCATCATTATCATCACCCACAGCTGTTGATTCCTAGTCAGCATTGGCTGGCCTCTCCTCGGGGCTATCACATCTTCACTCACACCCTCCAAGCTCTCCAGAAGGGAGACAGTCCCAGCGTGATCAACTGCTACTGAAAGGTGGTCACAATGAGGGGAAAACTCTCTGTCTTTGGACCAAGACCTATCCAGCAGCAGGATCACTGGGATATTGCAGCCACCTCACTAAGCTGTTGTTGCACAGTGTTTTTTTCCTTTAGGCTATCTGTGGTATATGGCCACAAACCCCACGTTGTAAAAGGAAGGATTTTGACCACCCTGCTATGAAAATGATGTATCCTGCCCTTAAACAGCAAGTGCAAATACTAACCAAACGTTTTAAGTCGAGCAGGCATGACGCAGGAAGCTAAGGAAAGGAAAGTATCCTTAATTCTTGGAGCAGCCAGAGGCGATCTAAAAAGTGGCAAGAAGGAACCAACAAGACCAGGGATGTACTGGGTTAGACCAGGAGGTTTTCTCTTGATAATCGTGTCCAGCAGTCCCAGGGCTGTTTCCAGTTCATTATCAAGCTGTAAGAGAAACAATTTGAAAGATTACCGTAAGTTACTCTGGTAGCTGCAGAGCTGTCAAAAAAGATGATCAAAACTTGCCTCCCTCAGTCGTTTTCTAATCTGAGATTCCTTTTCCAGCTGCGCATGCATCAGCTCTTTCTGCTTGCTAGTCAGTTGCACCTCATCCTTTATCCCCTTTTTCTTCTTTATCTCCTGCAAATAGAGCACCATGAACATTATTAACTGGGAACTACTAACACTATACCTTCACTTAGGTGGAGGAGCAAGTTGGACACATTGTTTTTCACAATTTACTTTTAAAACAGTATCAAAGTATTTTTCCAAGCATATCACTCTTAGCTGAAGACACAAAATGGAAATCAGGAGGTCAGCGATACTTTAGTGTCCTACTAGCAGCACAACATTAGTTTCTCCCAGCTTTAAATTGGTCAAAAATTATTTTGTATCATCAGAGAGCTGTCCACCTCTTTCTACAGTGGATGGACACATCATTCTCCCCAGAGCAAAGAGAAGTCAACCTTTAAAAAAAGCCCAGCACTCCAATCAACCTGATATGTTCCCTTACTTTCACCAAATCCTTCCCCCACGCTGGTCTGGACAGACTGAGCACAGCTGCTGGCTGTCAACAAAATGAAAGCATCTGTTTAACAACCCTTACTGAGAAAGTCACGTAAGAAGAGATAAAAACAGGTATTACCAACTAGTAAGCACACTCACTAATCAGTAGAATTTGATACAATTTGAATCAGCAGAAATTGATACAAATACAGTCAGAATGATACAAATACAGTCAGAATGATACAAATACAGTCAGAATGATACAAATACAGTCAGAATGATACAAATACAGTCATTAAAAAAGAGAAACTAATACATACAGATATAAGAATTAAGTATTCGAAGAAACTCAAAGAATCTTTCCCAGCAGTGCACACAGATGCCACAAGTCACGTAACAAAACAGATGAGATAGCCTGGTGTCACAGCCATCACTAATGGCTTTCCTGCTCCTGCCAACTCACCTCCTTCAGCTCCAGCTCAATGATTTGTTCCTTGAAGGAGTAAGCTTTGTTCTCCCTCTTCATGTTAGCCTTTTTCATGCTATCCTGTTGAGCACTGAGAAAAGAAGTACAGAGAAGAATCAGCACTACTCTGGACTAAGATTCAGGTACACAAATCAAGAAAACCCTGTCCAGAAAAAGAGCATCTGACAAACCCACTCACCCACTGGCTAGATGCCAGCAGGAATCAATCCCCATGTTCACAGAGAAAAGAAATTATCAAGTCTTACCTCTGTATTATAGACTTGTCATACAGTTCTCCCTCTGGTGTCTTCATGATGGCAAATTCCTCTCGGGTCACCTGGCACAGAGCTGGATTCTCCATTGATGCTGTGATGGTGCTGATGAGCTGTGGGAGCACTCTACCAGGTGAAAGCAGGGAGAGAGATCCCACTGCATTCATAGACGACTATCAGGAAAACAAAGGAAAAAACACTATGATCAGTACTCCTTGAAACTATTTCAAGAGTATGCTCAGTTGAAGCAGGCAATGTTATGTTCTTTGATAGCAACATCCTTCAAGTTTTAACACCTCATCCAGTGGGTACCAAAACCTTATCTAGAATTCCACTCAGCTGCTGGTACACATTCTTCCCCACTTAAATCCCAGCTCTTTTTTCGCTGGACATACTCTCTTTGAAACTGCCTTTTCCCCACTGTAAAGACAGATCTCCTTCCTAATGGACCAGTTAGTCCTTACCTCCTCTAAAAAACAATTTGTTCAAATTTGTACATCCTCATACTAACAACAAAACAGCAGAAGTTTATCACCTGGTTGTCTGGAGTGTAGGCAGTGAGTCTGGGTAATATGCCATTCAGGTGTTTGGTAATAAAGTCTTTGGGATCTATCTTCATCTTGATGAGGAGGGCTGGCCACAGACCCGGTTGTACTGCCACTAAAATGAAGAATAAGCAAGCATAATAAATACAAAGCAGATTGCTAATACAATGAAACAAAAAGGTAAGATTAAAAACAAAACAAAACAACATTGTCCATGAGTGATTTTATCCCTTCACTTACCCAGAGATGGATGATGGCTCACCAGCAGCATCTCCAGAGCCAGTTTTTCTGTCTCAAAGGAATCCACATCCAGCCCTGCCACACTTGAGATGACACACAGTGCCTCGTGAAGGACACGGGGAGGAACGTATGCCTTGCCTTGCTCCGACAGCTCTCCCGACTCCATCACCAGCACCTCCTGAGGCATAACCTAGGGGACAACTTGCCATTCACATCCCAGCAAGCTTTCCTGAGCACATTTTCCTACAGTAACACCATACTGAATACCAAAACTCAGCTCTCTCTGAAAATGCTGACCTGAAGTTTTCAAAGAAAAGAAAGGATAACAGCACAATCAAAGCACAGAGTGCTAACGCTGATGGAAGGACTAAATAAAAGTCTATACCAGATTTGGTACACCAGGGTAAAATAAAACTAGCACTTTTAACAGAGAGGACTTTGGAAAAGGTTTAACCAGTTGGCTAGAAACAGTGTTCAAAATCTGCTGTCTAATTTTACTCAGTATATTTTCAAAAATAATTTATTCAGGCTGTATCCGTAACTTAACAAGATTGTTTATGAAGTCTTGCTCTTGGTACCTAATCAATGCAACTTCATCTATTTAGCAAGGTGACGTGGTGTTGCCTTAGCAGCATGCTCAATGGTATAACACTTACTATTTCTTTTTTTTTTAAAAAAAAAAAAGTTATTTTGATTTTTTATACTAGTTGCTACTAAAGTATTTACACTGTGTTTGTAATAAACAGGCTGTCTGAGAACTAGGATACTGAGAAAGAAACTATGTACTTGGTTTGCCAGTGAGGACTGAATTTGCATTTACATAATAGACATAGAAAACTGCAGCTTCCTCCCCAAATAATTTGGGATTACATGGCTTCCGTGCATACCACGAAGACTAGACAAACTCACACACCAGAGACACTAGTAAAATAATAGCAGTAATCTACTAACAAGTGGCATTCCAGGGGATTACAAAGCCAGAACTGAATCGTTTTCTTAGCACACTGAATTTCAATGCTAACAGCAAACTAGCAGGGAGCTGACTGGCAGCAAGCTAACAGCTAAGCAGGGACCAGGCTTCTTGACTACTCACCTTATGAGAACTGAGAACCACTTTTAGCTCCTCTAAGAGCCCATAGGCCAGTTTGTACCCTCCCAGAGAGGACAGGAGCTTCCTAACCGTTTGGTGTGCCTGTCTTCGAACATGCCAGGTCCGACTCAGCAGTACTGCAATCAGGGCACGGTGATACTGCCTGGAAACAGAGAAATAAACAGGTTTAACAACTGGACAAAAAAGCACAAAGTGCTCAGCATTTTCTGCAAAGTCCCAGGCCCATCATCTCCACCACCTGCATTAACATGCAGGGATCAGGCACAGACCAGCAGCAGCAAGTGCCCTCTACGTACTGAATTTTACTCTCGGGGAGCCGCTGCGTGTGATCCAAGAGGAGCCGCTCTGTCAGCTGCAGCACGGTACACATTGCTGGGGGAAAAGACAAACATTTAAAATAACATGGGATTTCATAAGGAAACAGATTATTTTTTTTTTACCTGAGAATAAACAAATAGCAAACAAGACATGTTAAAATAACTGTCCAAACTGAGCCCCTACACAAGCCTCTCAATGAAGCTAGAGATAAGTCCAACTCAGATTTGATAAGATTGGAAACAGAACTGTGAGCTCACAGAAATGTTGTTAGCTTCATTCCAGCAGAATCTTGTTGACCAGTATGAGATGCTTACTTTTGTGTAAGTAAACAGAGCAAACCAAATAATAACCACCATGCTCACTGCATCAATACTGAATTTCTAAGCACTACTGAGATGTTTTCAGAGACAGTAAAATGTGCAATGAATTCTTACAAAAATGCATAATGCTACGTGAATAGTAGCCTTGGTGTTTTATCTCATACCATCATCTGAGCTTCTACTGTCACTAGGCCCTTTGATTTGTACACAAATACCCAGCAATATCTTAAGAGTAGGAACAGAAAGCCCTGAAATGTGGGGTGGGTTATAACCCCATTAAGTATGGTACAGGAGACTTCTGACACTCAAGGCATCAGATAGCTTGGGGATGTTAAACACAGCAGCTGGATGGTTTTGTGCACTAATAACTAATGATCATGACAACCCTTGCTCTCAAAACACTAGCATGAATTTTTGGAGCTAACATCCCAATGGAGCAATAAAAAATTTTCCAAATAATATTGCTTCAGGATACCTGCAGACTTTGAAAACAAATAGATATATACATTGCCTTCAGGAAATAGTGATCATAGCAAGAAAAGGAGAAATGTTACCTCCCATTTACCTCTTCAAAGCCTTGTGCAAAAGATAAATGAACTAATTTCAGAGAAATTATTCAGGAAGTCATTTACAAAACTTCCCGTTAAAAAGATAGCAATGCTTTCTGTTGGGCAAATTCCATTATTTTTTTCAATTAAACTTTAAACACAAGGGAACAAAACAGAGCTCAGATAGACTAATTTATAACCACATTGATTTCCTGCCATTACTCTCCCCCCCATAACTTAAATTCCATCTGCATGTTTTTTTCTCCAGCCTTATTTCACTTTTCCCCATCTTCCTAATTTTAGTCTTATCCATGTCCCTCAGATCAGCTGCAACTAACTACTTGCAAGTTGGGATACCATACAGACACTTTTTTCCTATTGAAAACACTTTCACAGAATATATACATCTGGAATTGTAAAAGTTTGATAACCTAGGTCCACTAGAAATAATTCATTGTCTACATTAATTCATTGTCATCTACATGAATTCATTAATTCATTGACTACACCTAGCTTAGATGTACTTCACTGTTCGTTTTAATCTGAAACTAGATTCTCCAAGGATTATAGAACAGGGCTAACAACAACAGTAGCTCTCTTAAGTACCAAGAAACAGAAGTAACAGTAAAGTAACAGCAGCTGGATACACGGTAACTGACAATTTTACCTTCCTCTGAAGCAGACTGCAAGAACTTCTCAGAGGTAAATATTTGTTTTTTCTCATCCAGAATCAGTTGCCAGAAGCCACTCAGCTTAGACTCTGACAGAAAAAGATGAAATGTCTGTTAAGGACTTATCAAAATAAGAACTTACTAGGTTACACAGAATACAGTTGAATTTTTTCTCCCGAAATTACTGAAGCTGTTTCTAGCTTTATTCAGTTTAAAGCTTCTCATCTCTCATTCAGAACTATAAACATGTCTAAAAAACATCTGCTGAAAAAAAAAATATTTCTCCAATTTACACTCATGAAACGTAAAATCTGTTTCACCTTAACCTTCCATAGGGCAAGCCTTCCTAACACTGAAGGAAAGGAGGAAATTGAAGTGCTTCTTTTGATAGATATCTGGATTTCACATCCTGGCAGATGTATGAATTCAAATAGTTCTTCTAATATGCTCTAGTGGAAGACAGAATCCCAGTCCTGCTGTTTTCCAAAGACAGTTTATAAAAAATACTACACAAATGACAAGCAAGCAACACTCTTCATGCTTCAATCATGCCCTAGCACGTCTGGGTGAATTTTCTGTCAGAACAAAGAGAAATACTGCCCCAACTGAATGGACACTGGAATGTGCAAGGCCACAGAAGAGCAAGAATTCATCACTGACATCACCAGGAGAGATCAGAATAAATCCTTATGTGGTTAACCAAAGGGCAGTGATTCTCTATACAGAAGCAATACTCAGATTAAGGAACGCACGCTGTCAAGAAAAAGTGTTATTCCTCAGAACCCACTCATATTGGATTCTGCTAGATGTTTTGTCACCTTACCAGTATGTCCCTCAATTACAGACATCCTGCAGATCAACAAAGCTGCAGCAACTCCTTCAGTTACCATGGGAACCTGAGTGCTTTGAGATGCTGCTTTTTCTACTGTCTGGATCAGCATTGGCAGCAAGTCCATTGCCTGTATTAGAGTGTCACCTGAGGAGACAGAAAGAGACAAACTGCAAAACATGCCCCTTCACGTGTTACAAAGATACCAATGGTTCTTCTGATATTATGACACAAGAAGCAAACCACACACATACAGGGAAGACCCGGAATCTCCCGGAGTATTTGCCAATCACTACTACAACTAAACTTTAACCATGAAGATGATAACTACTTCAGTCCTTTTGACACAGATAAAATGGCTCCATCCTGATAGAACTTATTTTCATGAGATGCAAAAGCAAATGTCAATTCAGTTACATAAAAGGAATTGGTTCAAATCACAGGAACTTTGACTTTAAAGACTATGTTTCTCTAGGAGAGCAAAAGTAAATTTCTGGCAAGCCACAACCATCTGTTCCATCTGAAGGGCTCACAAGCCAAGGAATCCCGCTGATCTGCAACCCTCACTTCCAGTGGAACTGAGCTAGTTGTTCCTGCTATTTCCAGAAGTGACACTTCCCAAAATACCAAAAGGAAAGAAACAAGATGGTGCAATTTTGTACACTGAGTATTTGCAGGTGACATTTTAACCACAAACTTAAAAGAGTTTACAAAATCTTTCTTAACCCTCACAACTATCTACTTACATTAAGAAGTACAAAAGCTTCTCTTCTCTTAAGCAGTCAAGAGAGTTATTAACAGCTGCAGCCTTACCTTTGAAAGAGGCTAGCATGCACTGCAGGTAGGCGTGCCTCACAGCAGAAGTAGAGGTTTTAAGGCTGAAAGCTTTCTTTAGCCATTCTACCATCTTCTTGGGGACTTCTGTGGTGAACCGAACACACCAAAGAGCCAGGACAGAGACTGCATGAACCAACGTGCCTTCATGGACTAGGAAGCAACACAGCATTCACATCAGTACAGTAAATGCATCAAACACAGGAACATATAAAACAGAACTCAGGTAACAATGCTGGGGTGAGGAAGAATGCACAT
Organism: Penelope pileata; assembly: GCA_013396635.1. NCBI lineage: Eukaryota > Metazoa > Chordata > Aves > Galliformes > Cracidae > Penelope > Penelope pileata. The sequence goes on from WBMW01003825.1 coordinate 519,686, forward strand.
ACTTCTAACAGGCATAGCATTGTCTCCACAAGGCTGCTCATCAAAACAGTGCAATGGGTTTTATAACACAACAGGCAAGAATGAGGATTTATCTCGAATAATGGGCCTGCTGAAGATGAAAGTAGCTTAGCAAACCCAGAACAAAGGCAGAAGGTCTCACCTTCTTGTTGCAGGAAAGGAACGAAAAGTTCAGCGACAGTTCCAGCCAGAGCTTGGCTAGATGATCCGGAAACCACGTGGTGACTAAGGCTGCCAATCCCTGAAAGACTCATCTCATTAGTTCCCAAACTACCAGCAATCACTGCGAAATCTCAAAAGAATCACATTTCAGTCTTTGCACAGACATCTCTTTTTCTTGTTACTACATATGGATACCATATCCACCATGAACCAACACTGCATGGCCCTGTCTTCATTTCTTGATTTTTACCCAGGATACAATCACCTTCCTTGCAGAAAACATTTTAGCCTAGTAGTCAATAGCCTAGTAGTCAACTACTTCCCTTGAAAAGACAGTCAAGAATTTGCATGCAGTATCCAGCACCCGCCATGACATTGACCACAGCCAATTCAGAACTACCAGGCAGGGATTCCTAATGGCTCAGAGAACCCCCTCATCCAGCCATCTGCTGGATTTGCTCAATCAGAGAAGCAGCTTTCTTGCAGAATCCTCACCTGAAAGGACACTCATCTTCTGTGCTACAACTGTTAGCTTCCCCTCTGAGCCTGTCAACAAGAAACAATAGGTGATGACTGACTTACAGACAGTGGCAATGCGCATCAAGTACTTTTTCTAAAACACAAAAGTTTGCTTTGCTTCTGGTCCTGATCCTGGCTGAGCAGCCCCTACCACAGACAATCAAAACCAACAAAAAATAAAATACACAAAATTCCCTGAAGCTAACAAACCTTTATTCACCTCTACTGTTTATCCTCCAATTTACTCACCCCCTAAGATGGCAAAAAGGTGCCTGCTCAGTGATTCCACAGCCGAAGGATCACTACATTGTCGAGCCAGATTCTTTAATGCAACAACTGCTTCATCCATCAGCTGCACACTGTTGGATTTCAGATGACCTAGAAAATGATGCATAAACTAAGAGCTCCTCACCACAAACTGCATAAAATCAGCAAGGACATAGCTTTACACGTGGCCTGACTCAGCTTCTAGAACATCATGTGAACTCTTCCAGTTCCAAATCACAGTATCATCCTCCCACCCATACGAATCAATCTCATCACCAGTAATCTAATTGTTACAGATACAGACAGAAAGTTAAAGAAAGCCTTATTCTGAATTCACCATTCCCTCCAGCATTAAGTACTTACTGGCCAGTCCTTTCACAATGTCCAGAGCATACTGGCTAAGATCCAGGTTCACAGAGAGGAGCAAGCAAGAGATTGCTGAAGACAGAAGAAATAATGTCATATTAGATTTTGTCAAGTAACTGATTTTAGCTTTTTAATACACCCTTCTACACAGCACACAGAGAACAGACAGGGACAGCAGGGAGGAAAAACATGGAAATTGATGCCCAACCAACAGATTAATTCAGGATTATTCTCAGCTACTGTTTGCACTGAGGACAGAATTACACAGCTGAGTGCTATCACATACTCAGACACTTGGGATAACACCACAAGTGTTGCTTCATCACATGCAGACCTGAGATGCCAGACAATCCTGCTGATGCTCACAGGCATAGCCCAGAGTGATGCAGACTCCCCACAACTCCAGAACTCTGAGGAACAACTGCTCATGCTCTTTGGCAGAGCAACATACAGAGATGACAGACTTACTTTCAATTACATTCTCAGGGCTCCGTAGCAGGGATTTCTGCAGAGTTGGCAAAACTAAGTCCTTGAACTCAGCATGAGAGACATATCGAAGAATTGGGGAACAGCTGTCCTGCAAAGGGAACAAAGTGCTCAGCACCGCAGCAGACACTGCACACAGGACAACAGCATAAAGAGCCCTGGAAGAGTATGTCTCACCAGCACGTGCTTCTGAGGCTTTGTCTTGCTCATTAGGATGGTCTTCATGTAGAAATCCAGAAGAGCACTCTGAACAAGCAAAAACAGCCACATCACAACCTACGCAGCTCTCTGCACACCACTGGTAAGCCAGGTCTGACGCCTTACCCCACCTTCCTCTGGAAGACAACCCTACCCACTAACAGAAGCCTTGCTTCCATCCTCACAGAAGATGGTTGAGCAGCAATCAGTGCCCTCTGCTGCACCCACCATCCCAACATCCAAACTCACTGAGAGTTAGCTGCTGCCTTCCATCCCTACAAGCAGGGAGAAGGCAGAAAGCAGCAGCATTGGCAACCCGTGTAAAAGCACAGGTCACAGCAAGGACCCACACACCTGGTACCTCCTCTGTGAATCTATCCCACTGTTTTAACCAGAAGCAAATTGATGGATAATGAAACCAGGGGCAGGTGGAAAGTACTAGCCTCACTGAAACACCTGTCCACCCTGCTTCTCCATGATGAAAAGCAATGCTACTTATTCCCAAAGAAAATGCAGCATGGCAGATTTACCTTGTGGCGTTTAATAATATCCATCTCTTTCTGTGCTGTGCAAAACTGCACCACAAGTCCCAGCATTGCAGCATAGCTCTGGTTTGGTTCAAGGCCAAGAATGACAGATAGATACTGATCCACCAGATCTCGGTTCTGATGAGGGAAAAAAAAAAAAAAAGCATGTTAACGTAACAGAAAGTAGATCTGGTACTGAATAAAGTTAGATTAAAGTATGCATCACCTCTTTCCAAAGCCTGTTCAGTTTCTTCACTGCTCCAACCACTGCCTGCTTATGAGAACCTCCCAGGACTTCCAGTAAGAGTAAACATTGAACCTCCACCTGCCAAGGGAAACAGCCAAGAAAACCTTCATGAACTGCTTCTCAGAGAGCTCACATCAAACAAGAAATGTCAGATGCCAGTGATAAACTCCATCTGTTTACAAAGAAGTCCTTAGGCTAAGTCCTTCCAACAGGCAGAATAAGGAGCAGCCATTGTTTTCAATACATACATATCACTTTGCAGAACTATGCACAAGTTTTAGAAAGCCTGACTTTGAAAACAACAATTTATATCAAGTTTTCTTAAAGCATATTGAAATTGTCTTCCAAGATGCTGTGAGCATGTTCCCAAGGACAGACTCTCAAAGCAGGTAAAAAGAAAGCAAAAGGATACTTAACACCACACGAGAGAGTATCACAGGCAAAGCAGGGAGGCACAAGGAATGTTCACAGCATGCTTCAGACAGCATGGTGGAGGCACCACCAGCACAGCCTCATCTAGAAACACAGGCACACATCATAGTGTGCAGAGCATGTCTGCCCAGGCAAAACACTGCCCCATCTCCTGCCTTCTCCAGCAGAACAGGAGAGATCAAAACACACCAGAAAGCAACAAACATCATCCTACAAATCCAGGCCTTAACGTGCCATTGTTAGTCACATTCAGAATTACCTGCAATGTTTCAGCAAATCAAAGACATGAGAAATATTTAAATCTTCCTCTTCAAAGGGTATTTCTGCAAACCAAAAAGAACCTACCAGTTTTTTCCAGGTTTCTCCCTGTCTCTTGTCAGGCGTTGGAAAGACCGTGCGTACTAGCAGGCACGTCCAGGAGAGCGCCAGCAGGGCTGCAGATCCACTGCTCTTACTGTTGTGGGAACAGAAGACAGGGCTCAATCTGCAGGTCCTGGTATATAATTCACACCTACTGATCCAGGACAGGCTCATCTACACCATGCCAAAACACCATCCCATTAGTGAAGATATTTCACAGCAGAAAAAGCACAGTGAAATTCTCAGTTTTTAAAAGAAAAACTCAAACTGATGGGGTCTGCTTGTTGTATTTCAGATCCTGTATAACACTCAGAACTTCTGGCTGGCACAAAGGAGGCTAAATCCTTATGAAAATCTAAATGAAAAACCTTAGTATGAGAAAGACCATTTTTGGATCTTTCCAGAGGTGTTACAGAAATGAGTTACACACTTTGCCAACTGAGACAGCCCAAAAAGTAACTCAAGATTTCTCATCTGCTGCTCATCTTCGCTGTCAGAGCTTCACAGCCACAGATGCCAAGTCCCTGCTCAGTTTGCACTCCTTCCTGGCACACCACTCAGCTCTGATTTATGCAAAACCTCCCCTCCTTCCTCCACTTCAGGCAGCAGATCCCACTCCGCAGTTCCCTGAGGACCCCCGCTCCATTTTGATATTTCTCTCTAAGTGAAATAAGGTAGCAAATATTCTGACGCACAATGCCAGCCACCTGACACAGTCACCTCAAGGGTAAATGCTGTATCACTGCAAACCTTTAAACCAAGATCAGATATTTTTCTACCAGCTACACCTCTATTCAGCCAGGAGGCAACAGGTGGATGGAGGAGGTGCAGGATGGCACACTGGGGTGTCTAATAGCCTAACAAAACCCTAAGTCACTTCTTGGAAACACTCCCTACTTGATATGTTTCTCATCTGAACTCCAAATTTCATCATCTTCCTGCCAATAACAAGCTCTTGAATCCCACCTCCTTTCCTAATTGTTTTGGAGATTGTTTCTGCCTAAGAGTCTATCCTCATTGCTCCAGACTTTAACAAAAGTAAAACTGTAACTTGGACCAAATCCATCAGCAGGAAACCAAGAAAATTCTTCTGCTTTCACAGAAGAGTAAAAGAGTCGAATTGGAATGGTTTTTACAAACTTGGCTCAAGGTGTTTTTAACACCTCTGGCAAGCAGCAGCACAACAATCACTCTGAAGGGAAGACAACTACCAGCAATTCAGATGCAGTTCCATGCCAAGCAACTCATCTCGCACCTGGGAGCTCCAGCCTTGCCGCTGATCCCCGCCGACTGAAGGGACTGCAGAAGGTTTTTTGCTGTTGCATCTGGCTGGGATTCCGCCAGCTGCTGAAGCGCCAGCTGCAGGGCTCTGCGGGAGGCCGCATCGCTAGCAGGAATGAAAAACAGCTCGCTGTAAAATCACAAATCCTGCCTACGTTACACGTATTACCACCCTTGCATCACACAAAGGGCTCTGCTTTCTCATTTCAGCTAATGAAATCGGTTCCAAAAGCAGGGCAGTTTCTGGCAGGAAGCTCTGCTCCCTTCCATGCTGAGGCACTCCAGCAGGTTGCAAAAAAATGCATGGGTTCTGAGCAGCTTCTCTACAATGGGCTACAATTTAACCCTGGCTAAGTGTGTCTCTAAGACTTCTTAGTCTCCTTTCACAAGGACAAGGTGATATGCATTCCTGCAGACTGAACCACACGATGCAAGGTTTCACTCCAAAATTAAGAGGAGCACAAAGTCAGCATCGTAAAACTTTTTAATGTCAAACCTAATTTGAGAGCCTCATTACTAGGAGGCACCTTTCCATGTCGCACACTTCTACATGGCACTGCACGGAAACATTTCCAGATGCTCCGTGCCTGTTTAACTGACAAATGCCTTCATGCTGCCAGGTGAAATAAAACAGCCCTCCAGCATCCATTTACTCACCGGTAGCGGTGCAGAGTAAGGCAGAACAGTTTGCAGAGGCCTTTCACTGCACCCTCTGGAAGATCTGCAACAGAGGGTACTTCAGGTTTCTTTACAAACCACCAAGGTCTTTAATACATGACCCACTTTGCCACTGAGATCAGTGCACTGATACATATACAAAAGGGTTTGCAAGGATCATATGCAGAGTTCTCTCTTTTTACATACTTTATGCATTGTTTTAAAACAAGGGCAAAACTGGAACACATACTACTCCACATCATCTCCAAAAAACGAGAGAAATCAAATATCTTTAAGAATGGCACTTTTTATTAAGACTAGCTAAAGTCTTCTCTGTATATCGAAATATTCACATGCTTTCCATAAACACTCTGTGAATCAGTACAAAACCAATCCATGAGTCAGAGAGAAACAATCAACGCTGTGATGAGAGACTCACACACGTGATGCTGCAGCTCCTTACTGGGAAAAGGACACTGGTGAGTACCTAGAGCTCAGCATCACACACAGCCCTGTGCTTGGAATCAACGCTGTCAGAGAGCGCAGACTCCAAACACTGCCATCCCCAGTGCTTCTAGAAACCATCCCCCACGTTTCACACTGCATTTAAACAAAGGACTTTAACACTGTTCTCCGCCCTGGGGATCAAGACAGGCCTCTGGTGCTGTTACCTTTCCCCGAAATGCATCTTCCCAGCTCACTGAGGATCTCTCTCCGCTCCTTCACGCTGGCTGTGGTCACTTTTACCGCAAACCGCTTCAGTGTATCAGAAATCTAAAACCACACACACAGGAGAAAACATCAGACTGCCTTTGGTGTCAATACACAGAACACAAAACAGGGGCAAACACACTGGGAGCTGCACAACCATGATCACCCGCGGCCCCATCCTGCAGGGAAGGGGTCACACGAGGTGTAGCCCTGCAGACACCCCTAGGGCTGAAGGATGACAGCGTTCTGGCCACTAGCCTGCCACTGTGGCACTCTCTGAGGTTCGTTCACCCTTCTGAAAGGAGCATATGTAAAATCTATGCCTTTAAAAGCAAGAAACCTCAGGAGTGCAAAGGCACTTTTGAGGGGGGTGTTCTCTCAAATGGGACTTCTAACTGCTGGTGGCCTGGCAGAGTTGAACCACAGTTCCTAAAGCACTGATGGGCGGTTTCAGGCCATCAGTGGCTGTGAAACAACTCACAAGGAGTCAGGGAAAGAATGAAGAGCTCACTTTTCTTCAAATCCATTTATTTGTGTTCCTATCTTATGAAATCAGCACACACGTCCCAGAGATTTTGTACATTGGACTCAGCAGATTACAAGGATTTATGCCTCGCTATAAAACTCCTTCCTTGTGCTCCCAACAGCACCCAGGGTAACCAAGAAAAACAACAAACCACACATCCCAAAACCCAACATGTTTTCAGGCCTGTGCTGTGGCTGCTGTGTGCTGCGGGCTGCCAGAGCCCAAGCTCACCAAGCTCACCTTCCCTCTGCAAAGACCCTGTGGCAGGTCCCAGGGGTTATGGAGATGGTGAGACACTGCCTGAAAAAGCTAGAAGTGTACACTCTCAGGGATGTGCTCCTCCAGCTGCTGAAACCACACCAACGAGCTTTCCACATTAAAAAGGACACGAGAGAAAGGAGAACAGGGCTCAGTCGGGATCACAGCAGGGTGTCCTCTGCCCTGACCTAAGCCAAAAGAGCAGGGCTCCAGGAAAGGCTCTTAAATTTCACCTTCCAACCGAGGAGCTCTTAAGGCAACACGCTGCCCGTCTGGCACCAGTGGTGGTTTTGGAAGCGCAGGAAACCCAACCATCTGACAAATGGAAACTGCCTCCACTCAGAGCTGCTCTCAGTGAAGCTCTGCCGCTGGCACCTGGGGAGGAGGGGCCCTCCCGGAGCAGGGGAGGCTGCCCTCGGCCCAGGGGCCGCACGCCCCGGGCTCTCCTCACAGCGCGGCCCTTGGGGATCCCCTCGGAGCCCCTCAGCCCCGCGCGTTCACCCGACACCACCTCAGCTACGGCCGCGTTTCCTCGCGCTGCCGCCTCACACGGGGCAGACGCTCGGCCGTGACGGGAGATTCCGCCCCTCGAGGAGCGCCATCCCCACACCGCCGGGAGCGGCCTCCCCGCCCCGGACTGGCTGCCACGTCCCCGCGTCCCACGGCACCGNCCGACGAGACACGGACAGCAGCGGTCAGTTCGGTACAGCTTTATTGGGGCCCAGCACGCGCGGCCCTCAGTCGAAGAGGCCGAAGCCCATGTCCTCGTCAGACTCCTCGGACTCCTCCTTGGCCGCCTCTTTGGCCGGGGCAGGGGCAGCAGCAGGCGCAGCCGTTTCAGCCACCACAGGGACGGCCGCCACGAAGGCAGAGGGGTCGGCCAGGAACGCCTTCACCTGAAGGGAACACAGAGCTGGGGTGAACCACAGGCGGCCGGGCCCCCACCATCGTAACAGCAGAGCCACCACGGAGCAGCCACTTCCCCCCCTGCCCCGGGATGGGGCTCCCACCCCCACTCCCAGCTCTGTCCGTGTCTGACGGCCCCGCAGCCGTTACCTTTTCAGCCAGCGGGAAGGTGTAGTTGGTCTCCACCGCCACCGCCAGGACCCGCTTGTACCCATTGACGATGGAGTGCGGCACGGAGGCGATGGTGGGGTACCCGATCTGCAGGCAGACGCTGGCCACGTTGCGCACACCCTGCGGGAAGGGACCACGTCGGTGCTGGGACAGAGCCCGGGCTGCAGCTCTGTACCGCCAGCACAACACACACAGCAGCTCCAGTGAGCTGGAGGAGACAGCAGGACTGAAGTGATCTCAAGCACTTTGCGAAGCAGCTTCCAGATTCCACATGTGCTTCACTGTCTTTACACGTTCACTGATCCCACAGGGACCCCAGGCAGTGAAATACAAGGTATGTTTTTCCTTGCTTCAGACAATAAAATCCTACAGAAGGTGCTCACTGCCCAACTCCAGCGCACCCGGGAGAGCTCCTGGCTCTGCAGGACTACAGGAAACACCAGAGGTGACACTTCTGGGCCTCCTGTCCCTCTTCCCCCTGCAGTTAGGCAGAGGTGACTGTCATGGACAGGGGCAGCAGCACTGACCTCCAGGAAACGCTTGTGCAAGGTCTCCTCGGTGATGTCCAGCACTTCAGGGTTGTAAATGCTGCCATTGTCGAAGACCTGCTGGATCACCAGCCCGAAGGAGAAGGGGGAGATGTTCAGCATGTTCAGCAGGGTGGCTTCGCTAGCACCCACTTTGTCACCGGTCTTGATGAGCTGCACATCACTCTGAGGAAAGAAGAGGAAAACGAGTGAATATACACCAAGAAATTCAGGTAAACCAATGCAGCAGAACACAAAGGAATATTTCTAATGATGAGAGATGGAGCTGAAGGAATAGATGAGCACAAGAACAACAGACTCAGCGTTCACCTCCACAAGCTCAGACTACACAAACAAGTGCTGCTCAGCCAGGAGGGACGCAGTGCCCGAATGCACTCCCTCCAGGCAGACCAGCTCGTGCATCCCTCCAGAAGAGCTCAACCCCACAGCTGAGATCTGATGGAGGAGTTTACACGTATCTCCCACCCCACCATCAAACTGAACCTCGCTCCAAATGAAGCAGTCAGACTGCTAACACAGTACTTCAGTGTGAATGGAGGCTCTTATCTTCAGATCTCCCACTCCTCCACAATAACACGGAAACCCAGAGCAGCTCCGTGCAGTGCCACAGCACGCTGCTCACTGACCAGAATTTCAATGGTCCCTCTGGAAATCTTCGTGGTGATGCCCAAGGCCTGGAAGAAGGAGGTCTTCTCGGGCCCGAGGCCGGTGTTCTGGGCTGGCACAGTCACATCACAAGGAGCGATTGCACCAGCACGGGCAGCTGCTGGCACCTGGACAACGGAGAAACAAGAAAATCAGCTGGAAGAAGGCTCATCTCTCAGGTCCCGTGGGACAGCACCAACCCCTTCCTGGAGTGCCTCAGCAGCACTGACATCACCCGGGCATACAGGGGTGAGGCAGGAGCTGGACACCAGTGGGGCAGCACAGCTGGAGAGGGCTAGAAACCAGGCTCCTGTCCACCAGGCATCCCCTGGCAGCTCCGTTCTACCCCAGCAGCTCCCACCCAGATGCAGTGAAGCCCCCGCACCTTGTTGGCCAGCAGCATGTCCCGGATCTCCGTCAGATCCTCCTTCGTGAAAACAAAGCCTACATTCCCACGGATGTGAGGCAGCAGCCTGCAGGGAAAGGACAGCGCTTGGCACCGCTCCCCAGACACCTCCTCCCCAGGGGAGGCTCCGGGGCAGATGCTCTGAGCACCCACTTCTCCAGGGCGGGGTTGTTCTCCAGGTGCCCGCGGATGGCTTTGCGCATCATCGTGTTCTTCCCCATCAGCACCACGGCCTTCCCGCGCAGCGACATGCGGATCTGCTGCATCTGCTTGGAGCCCACGTTGTCTGCTCCCACGACGAAACATTTCGGGTAATCATCCAGGAGTTGCTGCAGGGGAAACCGCGCCGTCACCGCACCGGGAAACGCGGCACAGCCCCGCGCCCCCAGCCCAGGCCTAGGCCCAGCCCAGGTGGAGGCGGCCCGTGAGGGCCGGGCCGGGTCCCAGCGGCACTCACGATGATTTTCATGAAGTAGTTGGACTTCCACGTGGCCCTGTCTTCCCTGGGCATCGCGGCGGTGCTCCAAGGATCGCCCAAAGGGTTTAAAGACGAACGGTGACCTGAGGGAAGACGCGCGTCAGGCGGCCCTGCCCGCCCCGCTTCCGGCCCCGGACCCCCCGCCTCACCCCGCCCCGGGACCCCCAGCACTCCCTGGGGGACCCTCAACAACACCGGGAAGACCCCGCCCGCGCCCCGGGCCGGGCCCGCACCGCGCGGGAGCGGCCGCGCCGCGCACCCACCTCCACGAGGGCTCCGGGAAAGAAGGGCCGGGGGGTGGGACCGCCTCTCTTCATACCGCGGCTCTCACCCAATCGCAGTGAACCATGGGCGTAACCCCGCTCAGCCCATTGGCTACCTGCCGCCCGCCAATCAGAGCGGAGCGCGGTTCCGGTTGGACAGTGTGACCGTCACTCACATGGGCGGCACTGCGGGGAGAGGCGGTGCGCGCGCGCCCCCTGCCGGCCGGAGGAGCGCACAGCGGGGCGGGGCTGACGCGCAGAGCTGCTCTGAGCAGCGGTAAAAACTTTATTGGGGAATGCCGCGTTCAAACGGGAACAGAGCGCGGAGGGAGGGGGCTACGGGAAGGGAGGGGCTGCGCCCAGGGACGCAGAGAGCCGGCTCCCGGCCCTGGCCCAGCACCGTCCCGCGTTACGGATGGGGAAACTGAGGCACAACGATGGGAGAAGAGGGCCCCTCCCCACTCCCCGAGGCTGAAGAGCAGCTGCGGGCACAGCTGTAACAGAACACGTTCAGGTGACCCAAAGGAGGAAAAAAAAAAAAAAACCAGAAAAAACCAACCCCCAAACCCAGTCCCAGCCCCCCCAACTCCCACCCCCACGCTCCACGGGTGCGGTTCGGGTACAAAAGGCGCTCTCTTCAAATGGCTTTTCAAAACCAATTTCTGTATAAGAGGATTAAAAGCAAATTAGCTATGAATTCAAAAATCAGTGTAGAAATCTTATCAAATACAGCATACAGCGTCCGTGGTGACAGTAAAACCGCGCGCCCCGCGGGTACAAAAGGTTATTGCTGAGCATCGCCACGCGGTGACAGGAGCAGAGGGAAAGGGCTGAGGGCTGTCGTGAGCAGAGAGAGGAAGAAGAAAGTACAGAACAGTGGGAGCTTTTTTCCCCCCCCGGCTTCATGAACCCCTCTGCTTCTCCCCCAGTTTGGGGGAGCTCAGGCCCTGAGAGCTGGGGGAGCTGAAGGCCAAATAACCGCAGGCACACGTCACAGCTACGGTGCAGGATGGCACCCCCAGAGCACACAGCAGTGCTGAGGCCAGGAATCACAAACTGGGGCGAAAAAAACCCACACAGCAACACCTTGATTTCTCTACAAAAAAAAAAAAA
>WBMW01003825.1:531675-570821 GCA_013396635.1 Penelope pileata
CCCCTGCCTGGTAAGGTTCCTAAATCACAGTAATGTTTCAGAGAGACAGAACTGCCAAGGGGCAGCAGAAAGATGCTTAGCTCCCATCTATGATGCCTTTAACAGAAGAGTTTGAGAAAGCAGTTCTGACAGTAGGGCTTGTCATTCTGTTCTTTGAAGGTTCCTTTGTTGAGCTGCTTGAGGCAGAAGGCACAGACGAAGTGTTCGGGGTGGAATTTCTTGCCCATCGCAGTGATGCAGCGTCCTGTGATGGGCTTCTGGCACCCCGAGCACAGCGAGCCGCGGCGCTCATGGTAGTGCACCTCGCAGTAGGGCTGCCCGTCATGCTCGAAGAAGCTGCCGTTGATGAATGGTGTGAAACATTCCTGCAGGAGGAGAAAGCAGAAGGAGACAGATTCAGTGCTGAGCTGGGGATGGGGGCAGCTCCACAAACCTCTGCTGTGTGGCACGAGCTGGCTGCACCGTGGGCAGGGTGAGCTGCTGTGCACAGAACCAAACGCCCATTCACTGAGAGGAGTTCCCAAGGAAGGGCTGATAGCTGGACAGCCACAAGCAAGGGAAACAACTGTGCCCCTTCCAGCTGGCTTCCCTTGCACAAATCACATACAATGAGCTGCATCCAGCCAGGAGGAGGAATGCTCCCTTCCCTTGGGACAGGAAACACTGCAGCACCTGCCCCCCATTTTTTCTTTTCCCCCTAATCTCGGTCCAGCTTCCCCAGAACAGGAAGCAGAGGGCAGGGACCAACACAGGCTTTCATACAGCAAAATGGAATGAATGTAGGGCTGGTTCCAATGGGAAAAAATCGAGGCACAGTTCATTTTCACAGGCAGTCTCTACAAGACAGCTGGCATTAGAGGTGTGCTTTGCACAGGATCAGGATGCCACCCTGACATACCTCCACCGGGCGCTCATGCATCACAACTGGGAGAAACCACCATTTGTTCTATAGTGCTCGTGATTCTGAATACATGAGGACACACCAGCTGTGTGCTTACTGGAGTCCCGCACTCCCCACCACCCTCAGTGTCAGGCAGCCAAGGATGTGACACCAGAACCTGCAACAGAAGCACCCATCCTCCCTGGAAGACTGGGGAGATCCCCTCCTTGTGCCTGCCACCGAGGCAGGGCATGGGGGAGTCAAGGCTCCTGCCACACTCACTAAGCATGGCAGCAGTAAGCCTGGAGGAGAACCACAGCTCCAGAATCCTGGTACTTTCAGCCCAGGCAGTGACCTCTTCCCCTAGGAGGGCACACAGCTGGAACCCAACATCAACAAGAGTGCAGCAAACAGCAAGCAGAGCCACAAGGAGCTAAGCACTCACAGCACTGGGTCACATGCAGTTTGCCTACAGCAAGCCCAAATTTATCCACTGCTGACAATTAGTCCAATAAGCAGTCTCCTCGCTCAGGCAGCAGGACAGCTGAAAAGCCTGCTCTGCTTTAGCAAAAACAGGAAGAGAATCCTGCCTTGTGTCCTGGAAGACATCAGTGCTAGCCCCACTAAAACACGCACTGTGGCAGGAGGGGGAAGAAAAGCAGAACTGCGTGGAAGAAGTCTCAATGCTGGCACAAAAAGGCCCGGCCCCACGCAGCCAGGACTGCCATCTTCTGGCTCCACTCCCTGCACGCTGCTGCGGGGGCCAGACAGTGCTGGGCAGGCAGTGCCAGCAGCACAGTGACAGTCTGCTGGCTGCACCACGGGGAGGGGAGCAGAGCAGCGCTCTGAGCAGCACAGCAGGAACCAGCAGCTTGTGTTTCTGCTGCTTCATCTGGTCTCTGCCTTTCTGTTCCACTCTGGGAAACAGTGGCTTGTATGTGCTCATCTCTTGGGGCCTGTAAGAGTTAATATGTGCAAGGCTCTCTGAAAGAGTGCCAAGCATTTAATCTGGAGTATTCCTGTTTATTATGCCTGTTGTATGGAGCCCGCCACTATTCCACTGACTTGCATGTCTGTCTGAACAAGGTCAGTCTCATTAGTTTACATTGTCAGATGGAACACGGGAGGAAGATCCTAAAAATCTGACTGCTGAGGCAAGTGCTTAGAGAGCAGCTTAGCTTATAATTGTTTAAAGGTCACTGAAAATGTCTGTTTATCTGTGAGCTGCTGCAGAAGCCCTTAACTGCAGCTGGGAACAGAAAGAGCAAAGCAGCTCAAAAGTTTCATGTAAACAGGCAGAGGAGCTAAAAGGTGTTTGGTTGCTGACATATTTTTATCTTGCGTGGTTGGCTGTCCTCCACCACCCCACCGACACGTCCTTCCTGATAAAGGACCAGATGCCTGAGGGTGTAAAGGACAGGGGTCGTGCAGCAGCCACTGAGGACCTTGGCTTTCTTACCCGACAGACAAAGCATTCAGGGTGCCACAGGGTGTTCAAGGCAGAAATGTAATTTTCCAGGATAGCCCGGGCACAGCCTCCACACTTGGGAGCAAACATGTCAAAGTAGTCCTTGCGGCAATAGGCTTTGCCGTCCTTCTCGTGAAATCCTGCCAAAAAACAGAGGCAAAGACCATCAGCTCCTGACCTTCACTATGGCCAGCCAAGCTCTGTGGGTAACCACCGTGGGTAGGCTCACCCTTCCCCTCCCCTAACACACAGTGGGCAGCTGCTTCTCGTTCTGCTGCCCTTCCTGTCCCATGTACACAACACATACTCTTCCTCTCCAGAGACAGAGAGAGAAAAAGGACTACTGGTAGGATCCTTCCCCCACAAACAGCTATTTCCCTTGGAACTTCCACCTCCAGTATTTCCTGTCAGCTCAGCCTGGCCCCTAACAGCAGCTCTGCCTTACACACTCATCTGCATTTCAGGGAGGAGATTGTTTTCCCTTTCCATTAAGCAGTTAATACCTTCAGGTCCAAAGAAAGCTCCACACTGGGCACAGAAAAAATGTTCAGGGTGCCATGTCCTGTCCAAAGCCGTCACCACTTTCTGTTCAGAAGAAGACACAAAGAACAAGTCATGTAAATCATGGCTTCAGCTTGGAGGTGAGTAAGGGAGACTGGGTAGGGGGAAGAACAAAAGTTGTTGTTGACAACTGCGTGCATTAAAATAGACTGTCCTTCAGAGAGCTGAGTCAATCTCCCCTGCCTGTGGCTCATTCAGGCTTTACCTACAGCACCTTACATACAGCTCCCTCCCATATACAGGGCCCAGTCCAGCTCTCAGGACCAGCACTGTGTCGTTACTACAGACTAGTGGCAAACAAGAGCTGGGGAATCATCACCAGAACAATGGAGCCACGTGGAGTTCTGAAGGATTACAGCTTCAGTGAAGGTAAGAGGGCCTAACCCACCTCATCAGTGCAAGAACTGGACTAGGTCAAGTTGTTTCCCTTTCAGAGCCAGGGCAAAGGCAAAATAGAAGTCCCTACACAAAAATCTTTCACCTAGGACACATGGGCGGAGCTTTGAACAGGGAGGCCCGCAGCACCTTGCCCCTTCTGAGCCAGGAACTCACATCAAGGATCGGCCCGTTGCAGTAGTAGCAGCGAGGGGAGAAGAGGTTGTGGTAGTCCTTCTCGCAGTAGGGCTGGCCATCCCGCTCAAAGAAGTTCCGCGACCCGATCTCCTCCTGGCAGTGGGTGCAGACGAAGTGCTCAGGGTGCCAGGTTTTCCCCATGGCTGTAACTACCTGTTGGGAAGACAAATTATGAAGCACACCTCCATCTCGCTCCCCCCTAGACCACATGACAAGACACCAGCTGGAGGTCAGCAAGAATGGCAAGTTCTACTACTCAAGTGAGCCCTGGACTGGGGTAGCATGAAAACTGAATTACCTATCATCTCAGGAGAGGGCAGTCCCTCAAGGGCAGGGTAGAGGTCACTGGAGGAGCTTACAGCGTACCTAGCCAGTGGATAAATAGAGTACTTCAGTTTCTCCAGCATCTCCAGTCTCTTCAGCCTCACGAAAAAGCCCTCCCATGTTTCCCAGCTGCAGCCCAACAAGACTCAGCGATGAGACAGCGCCTTCAACTCACCTGCCCAGCAATAGGCTTCTTGCAGGCCCCGCAGACACCCTTGGCAACTGTAGCTACACCCAGTTTGTTCAGGTCGAACTGGAGAGTTCCCAGCATGGTGTCCAGCTGGCTGTCAGGTCTGGGAGTTGTGGATGGCGGGGAGCTGCTGCCGGCCTTCCCCTGTGCCATGAACTGCAGGGAAGAGAAAACAAAGGTTGTAAGGCAAATGTTGCTGACTTCCCAGAAAAATGCCTGCTGTTACTGCCAGTGGCTCCTTCACAGAGACAGACCAGAGATTGCTAGGAGACAGCTATGCTCTCTGCAGAACCCTGGAGCCAGGATCAAGTACACACATTCTGCCCACGCAGAGACCCTGGGATGTAAAACAGCAGAGCTGGGAACTACGGATTTGACCTTCCTTCGCTGTACATACAGCAGAAGTCACCAGCAGTTCCCAAACACTCAGTACAGTGCTCTCTAAGCCTCTGCCAAAAATCTCCCTTTACCTCATCAGTTCCTGGCCAGCTGTCAAAGCACAGACGCCATCCAGAGGGCCCCTTCTCCTTGACCTCCTTCTATTCCTACTGCTGCTCTCTATCCTTCTTAATAGAGGTCCCTCTTCCACACTCCATCTCCCTTTGAGCTAGAATATCTTCTCTTTCCCTTCCTCCATCTGTGCTCCTCATGCACACGTTTTGCCAAGTCTCTTTTGCCCCGTCAGGTGGCTCTCATCCCACAACGACGCCAAGCAAGTGGAAGCAGGAAGGAAACTCCCTTCAGGCTGCCTGCTGTTTACCTACAGAGAGGGCAGTGCACCCACAGCAGAGCCCGAGCAGACAGGACTGCAGTGGAAACACTGCCACGTCTGCTGTCGGACCTCCGGAAGTGCATGGGGGCAGGGGATGAGGATACTTGTCCCAGGGGCAGTTTCTGGAACTCACTGCCACAGCACACAGCTTGGAAAGGCCTCCCAGGGAAGGACAGGGAGAAAAGTTTTACTTAGGTTCATAACTTAGGAACAAAACATGTGCTCTCTTTGGACACCTTTAGCCTCTTTGGATACCAAAGCCCCCTTTGCAGATGAACTGCAGTAATGAGACACTGATTATGTTAGCTGACTGCAGTGCAATCACTGCTGTCATGTTTAGAGAGATCCACAGAAGTCTCTCCCTGAGATGCAGGTCTGCAGCATTTTTCTCCTGCTAGGGAGGACAGATTAAAAACAGATGTGAAATCCACACTTGTGAGTGACCCTCCAGCCTGCAGCCATCACAGCCAGGGGAGCAGGGCCTGCTGAAGTGCTCCCCTAGCAGAATGTGCCCTTCCACCCACAGGAGGAGCTCTCTACTCCCTGTCCTGTAGCCAGCCACACCTGTAGCCAACTAGCTTACCCAGGGACAGAGCCTGGTTTCCAGCTGTTTGTGCAAAAATTCTCATGACATGCATAATTTCCCAGTCCAGCAGCACAGAACAGCCCCAATGTCTGGAGCCTGAAACAAACCCTCTGCCATGCAGCGGTTATTTGCTACCAAATTGTTACAGTGAACACCTCCAAAGCGCCTCACTGCACAGAGACTGCTCACAGGAGAGACACAGCAGCCAGGCCAGAGGCTCAGGAGTCCCAGGACAAAGCCAGGGCTTCCTGCACGGCACAGCAGGAGGAGAAGGGCTGGACAGAGCTGGAAGAATCATATCCTCTCTCACTAACCAGGGGCTTGTGGCCACCAGGCACAGACTACACACAGACAAATGATAAACACCATCTGGAAAGAAAGGAGATAAGAAGAATTCAACACAGAGCAGCACGGCACCTTGCCGTTGCCTGTGTAGACCACGTGCTCCAGATGGCCTCAGTGCAGGCCCAGCCACCCCTGGATACCACAATTTCTATCTGGCCTGGCAGTCCAGCCTTCCTGACACTTAGTTTCCACCCCCTGCACACAATGCCTGTTCTTTAAAGGGGACACAACACAGCACCCACAGAAATCCATCATGCAAAGGCCCTTCAAACACCCCTTTCACCCCTGAGACCCGCTGTCACTCCAGTCCAGCTAGGAGCTCTGAGAGCAACAAACCATGCACTACCAGACATCAGCTATGGTCACCATGCCAGGAGCTCAGGGAGCAGCTCCCAGCAATGCAGCACACATATCCACCCAAAGAGCACACCATGCTGAGAAGAAACAAAGGAGCTCCTGCCTTCTCCGGGCTGGGGGGGCCCAGGGGCGCAGAGGCAGCCAGCAGGTTGGTGCTGCGGGCGAGGGGAGGAGCAGAGGTCACCTGAAAAGTACAACAGTTCAGGATGCAGAGGCTTGCTGGCTGCTGAGATCTGCTTGCACAGACAGCACAGCACACCACCACGCTGCTCACAGGTCTTCAGACTTCCCAGCTTCTCCCCCAGACCCACTCACACTGGGGACATATGCCCACATGGACAGGCACAGAAAGGATTGACATCTTGCTGTCATTTCTCCATCCCTCCTCCCACCTCAAGAGAGGTTGTGGCAGGTAGAGTTGAGCTCTGAGTTTCAGAGCTACCTTCATCTCAGAGGGAAACAAAGCCTACACAATCCCTGCTGCACAGTGGGCAGACAGGAACTGCACACCCCAGCAGATGACTGCACAGATGTGTATGTACTTTGCAGTGCTGGATGGGCACAGCTGGCATTGACTGGAGATTGCTAATGACTCCGCTCTTTCCATACCAGCCTTTACCTGAACATTACATCTATGGAGCTATCAAGCTGGGAGCAGTGGTAAGGCTGGACAACACTGTTTAAAATAAATAAAAATAAACCAGAAAAAAAAATCCTGCCTGCACCTGTGGGAAGAAAGCCTCATCTTCAGTCTGACAGCCAACAGAAACAACTGTCTTGGTGCTAGGGGTCCAGGTCTGGGGGGAAGAGGAAGGCCTAGGATCTTCAGAAGGAGGGGTGCCCACAACAGAGAGCTCGTGGTAATCAGCATCAGAAGTTCCCCACTGGAAGAGAGGCTGGGAAGCCATGCTGAGGGAAGAGGAGGAGACTGGCCGAGGAGCTGAGGTAGACAGCACATGGGAGGGCTGAGGTGGGAGCGGGAGGAGAGGTGCAGAACCAGGGACAGGAGGGGGAGCAGCATTAGCAGGGACTGTCTTTGCAGCTTCTTTGAAGGGCTGGAGTGGGGGAGAGGCTGAAACAGAGACCGTCCTCCTTCGGGGGCGTGGGGATTCTGGAGGAAAAACCACCTAGAAAGACATGGAGGGAAGAAAGGTGAATAAATCTAAAGAGAAACCAACAAGCACCTCCTGCAACAGGAAGGCTGGGAGCACAGACCAGACAGGAGCCATCTTTGCTGCCTAGTGCTCTCCCTCTTGCTCTTCCGAACCTCCCTGGTTCGCATCAGAGCACAAACAGGACGTCAGGCTCACTGCCAGGGCCAAGAACAAGCGGGTAGGAACTGAGGCCACTGGTGGTTATGATCTTTATCTGAGGGGAAAAAGCAGCAAGAAAGCAAGGGACAGAAAATAGAGAAGCGAGCTAGTAAACTTGCTTCTCTGTGCAGCTCTAAGGAAGAGCACCATCTTACACCCTGAACTTCCTGCACAGGCATAGTGCAGGGGAAAAGAAAGCACACCTCTACGACAAGCTCCCAGTAGGGTTTTCAAATAATCTCCACATGGATATTTGATATGCAATAGCAGCAGACTGCCCAAACAGATACCATTAGCAGCACCTTCAGATATTCAAACCTTAAACATGAACTAGGACCTGAGAGACAGTTCCATTTTCAGGTCAGACAAGGGTGAGCAGAAAGAGTTAGTTCTTCATTTCATGTTGCTTAAGGTGCAACTTAATCTGCCCCTCCACGAGATGCTGTCTAGACAGAGGGATCGCTCGTATTTCCCAGAACATGCCCTTACTTTCTACCTTCTCTACTTGCTGTCCACCATTCTGCTCTTCCCCCTGGGGTCGGGCAGTGATAATGACCCCCTCTGTCAGCCAGTCATCCTGGCTTTGCCACTCTTCCTGCTCCTGTTTAGCGATGCCCAGTCTGTCCTGCAGCTCTTCAATCAAGCGATCTTGGGACTTGGTCTTGTGAAAGATTGCAGGACCTAGCTTACGCCTTGGAGAGAGGTCACGACTCATTGGATGCACATTTGAGGTCTCTTTTGTCCTCTTGATTAAAGACTTAATCTAAATGACAAAGGTAATAATATCAGCAGAGAAAAGAGTAAGAGCAAGCCTCAAGATGCATCAGCACAAACTCAAGCCATTAGTGACAACTGTGAACAGGAAGAGTGATGACATCTGTTCCACAATGCCAAAATCCTTCTTGGCACAGTCCAGAACAGTGACTCAGTGCAAGGAAAAACCCCGTAAGGATAATCACTGCAGCCAAAAATAACTATCTAGAAAAGGAAGGGAAAGACTACCCAGCAGAAAGCCAAGATAGGAGGTGCAGCACAACCACTCCACCGAGCGTTGAAGAAACGTCAGCATCCCAAGGACACACAGCAGCCTCTCTGTGTTTGCCCTTTACAGGGATAAGGCTCTTGGTCTGGTGCACAAAGCATACTTCCAGAGTTGGAAGGAACACTAACAAGTCCAGCAACAAAACCTAAAAAGGCATAGGAGCTGTGATCCCAAGTCAGGAACACCCTCCAGAGGAGTGAATCAGCCCCATAACTTTTCTGAGGCTTTTACGGATGGAGCATCTGCCTTATTCCAGTTAGGGAATAAAAATCCATTTCACAGGGCAGTTCTGCCATGTTCTGTGCTGCTGACCAACGTGCAGAAAACACCGCAAGACAAAGCAGAGGACTTCACACCTGTGACATGCAGCTGTCAGTAACGTTGCTCGGCAGTGCATGCTGTTAGTGTGGGTGAGCCCAGGCACACTCACACCACATACAAAATAAATGTTAGCGTGCTGTCAGGACAGCCCTAGCTAGGACTCATCCTATTCCCACATTCATCCAGTGCCTGCCTGGCCTGATGCAGAAATCCTCTCAATGGGTGGTTTAGAGATGCATGGCAAATCCCATTCTGCTTTCCAGGTGTTTTCAGGAGATTCTGGAGCAACTGCAGAACTTCTGATCTGCTCGTTTTCCTGGTCTCCTCTGGCTTTGTTCATGTCAGCAGCACCTACCTTCCTAGGAGTTCTCTCTCTGCCCTGTGTCTTGACCAGCTCAGGACAGCCATCTACTTGGATACCACGTAGTACTTCAGCTTTCAACTCCTGTCCTCGCTCCACAACAAAGCCCAACTGTTTTTTAGTGTCTGGAAAGACATCCCAGCGATCCAGGGCCACAACAGAAGGCTCACACACAGGACTCAAAAGGCTGTCATTCTTGGTGTGTCCTTCTGGCACATGCTTGGGCAGCTCCAGGGCCCACAACTCATCTAAAGCTGCTTCCACACCTCTGCCCTGAGAAAGAAGGGCTGAATTATCCCTGAAGGCTCCCTGCTGATTCAACTCTTTAGCTGTCTGCCCCTTCCCTTGGCCACTTAACCCAGTGTATGAAACCGGGACGCTTGAGATTTTGGGGGCAGTTCTCTGCTCCTTTTTCTCATTCTCTTTTGCTGCCTCTAAGCCTTGAGCCTCCACATTAGCAGACCTACACAGAAGCTCCATCCTGGAAGCTGGCACAGCCTGGGAAGTCTTTCCAGAAGAGTCAGGCTTTCTGCTCAGCCTCACCAAGCTCCCAGAAGCCATCTGCTCCCCACGAGTAGCAGAAACAGAAGAGACACGTGGAGGGGGCACAGGGACCATTTGTGGCAAAGAAGGCACACGTGGAAGAGTGGCAGAATGCCCTGGAGCAGGCTGAACTCCAGCGTGACTGCCTTCCTCAGTGCAGAGAACTGCCGAGGGGGCAGGTGCTGGCACTGCCAAGTCCCCACTGTGACTTGCAGGAGGGCGTTTGGAAGGGGATGGCACTGTTAAACTCTGAGGAATGCTGATGGGATCTGCATCTGCTGAATCAGGAATCAGTTCTAGGGAGGGTTCAGGAATCAGAGACATAGTGGAACTAGTCTGCAAAAAGGAGACAGAAGAATAAGGAGAAAAAAGATAAAGATACAAGAAATGGAGGGGTTAAAAAAAAGAAACATGGTACAAAGCATTATAAGAATTGTGACCTCCAAATCAAAAGAGCTATGTTGACCCAGTGCCTTACATCAGAGTACAGGGAATGAGCACAGGATATAAAAGAGCAGAATCAGCATGACATTGTGCTGATCTTTGCGTGAGATCACAGGATACGAAGCTCTGCAGACATCGAGATCCTTTTTCTCTGCTGCCCTTCTAAGTAACACCTCACGTTCACCTGCAGCTGTGATGGGGGCACACAACAGCTGCTGGGAAGCCAGCAACAAACCCAGCAACGTCCACACTGTGAGTGAAGGTCACATTTGCAACTTGCTCATAGTCAGCCATGTAAATTTTACATTTCAAAGCTGAAAAGAAAAGCAATCAATGAATAGAACAAACCATGACATTTTCTTCTTGATACAGTAACAACGTGCTCCAGTTGGCTGAGCTCATGGCAATGAAAACAAAGCTTCAGGGCACAGACAGCAAGAACAGATGACATGGGCTTTGTTCTACTCACATCATTAATCTCACCTTGGACGTGACACATATTGAATCTCAACAAGTTCGTCAGTCACTCCATGCCCTTGTGAAATTTGCTTAGATTGCCAGATTAGCCTCTTCCCCGTAGGCCACAATCTCCACATTTAAATTGTAATAAAATCACGATTAATTTTAATTCAAAAAACACCCTAACAAGGGTGACTGATACCAAGTTTTTGGTTCTCCTTGGCTTAGAAGGTGTTTAAAAAAAAATAAAAATCCTGGATCCTCCTTTGCCTGTTCCCAGTGGCTCATGGCTGAGCTCTAGGAGTCAAACTGGCATTACTGCCTTTTCTTGAAGGGAGAAAGTCAGAATGAGAACATCAGCTTAGCCAAGTTCACACAGTACACTGACCTAAGGCCAATGCCGAGCTCTGTCACTTTTACAAGCCTATCCAAAAGATTTCCAAATCCAACAGGTATCAAGACGTGCTCTGAGTCTTTGCCACATTTTTCAAAAAGGCTTTAAGAAGTTAGATGCTCATGTTATAATGCAGCAATATTTCAGTATTTACTTACCTTTCTGGGGCACTTGTCATGAGTAAGAGGAAAAATTAACCAGAACATGCACAACATCTGCCAGTAGTTGGAAGAGACATACACCTTCAGCTGGCCTAAGCAGCTTCCATCCCAGGGGGTCAGGAGGTGGCAAGCACACATGTGAAGTCCCACAAGCAGTGCTGTGGGGAGACTGCTCAGAAAGCAGTAGGGGACCACAATTCATCACAAGTTGCTCCTCATTTCCAGGAGCACAGCAAGATGAAAAGAACTAGCAAGTACATGAATTAGTTAAAATAACAAAGGAATTTCCTAGTATTGCCCTCCCTCCTGTATTTTGCCTAACCTGGATGTACTTGTAAAAGTAACTGGGTTTTGTGTGATGGTTCACACTTACTCAGTTTCCAGACTTCCTAAATCACTCAGTCATTTTCAAGGCAAGACTGTCATTTTGCTCAGAAACAAGTATTTCCAGCATATTAAAAGCGTCCTGGCTCCAAATTAAGAGCAATGGTTACATACACAGCAGCAACATAACAGTTAAATAGAAGCACCTTGCTGTGCAGTGAGCTGGCATCATGTTACACAGAAATGTCAGAGGCTGAAAAACCAAGTGCATTAAGTAATCTCAGTGCCTGTTGATGAGCTAGATAACCAAAATCAAATGGATTCTGTAAGCAAAGAGAATGAGCAACTCATTAAAGTGAGCAAAAGATGATAAAAGGGTAAGTGTATCAGTCTGTAATAGCACCTTTTACTCTGGGGTATGAGGGAAATTAAACACCAGCACTGCTACCTCTCCCACCCCCACCGACAGGAACTTGTACCAGCTACCAACTCCAGCTATTTACATACTGTATTTCATTTCTCTGTCCTGTTTCTTGCAACCACACACAAGTCTGGCACTTGAAAGACAGCCTTTTATCTTTCACCTTTGGGAAAGACCCCACTTCTCTTCCTCACATCCTGACACCAGTACAGACTAGAAGTTCATTTCTACAGAGAAGTTAACACCAGTCATTGGCACAAATAGGGGAGGTAAGAACAAATAAAAAGGACTGAAGGGAAAACGAAGCAACCTGGAAGACAGTGAAGGAAAGCAGCTGTTTAAAAGCAGCTACTGACAATATTAATAGATGGGAAATGATCACAGAAGTCATGTTGCTGGTGCTGCAGGGAAGCATATTTAGATACAGATGAGTTCAATGCCTTTCAAAAATCCTAACACGATGTTTACAAATCTTAAGATCTTGCTGCATTTCAGTTTGCTTTTAGAGTTCAACCAGAAATTAAGCCAGTAAGGAGGGCAGCATCACAGAAAGTCTCTGTCATGCAGTTTTTACTGCAGTTGCACAAAGAGTCTCAGGCCTTTCCTTGAGACCGCAATGCATCTGAACATCTACACATAGCAACGCCCTCTCCTTGTATCTTGGGAAGAAAAAAACAAAAAGAAAACACCACCTGTGCTGGGCAAAGGCTGGTGGCAGCAACCACACCCTGAGCACGTTTTGGAGCCCTGATAAAAGCAGCAGGAGCATGAGGCCCTGGCACTCTCACTCCCAGCATGCAGAAGGAAGGAGGCAGGGTACACTGCCAGCAGTGCAGGTGGGAACTCTCTCCAGCCTCACAACAGCACAATTTTTCCAACTGCATTAAACAGATACTTGTTGATATCCTGCACTCTACCCTAGGACCTAATATGGAAAAAAAAAAAAAAAGAGCAGCAGGAAGGTATCAGTATTTGCAGTTGACAAAATACACACTAAAGTAAGCCCAGAGAAAACACTGAGTACTGCAGACTGAATTAAATCCCAGCAAGCGCAGGGCAAGCACGGCCCCGTGAAACATGCAGGCTCACCGCTGCGTTCTGAACTCACACACCTCAAAACTCCGGGTGTGGTAGTGACCACCAGGAAACCCACAGCACGCACGAAAAGTGCCCACGTTAATGTTGCACAGAAGGAATAATAGCCAGCAAAGCTGTGTTTTAAAGTCCTGTCTACACCTTCTCAGAAAACACTGCTCAGCTCTGACTGCCTCACACCTAAACTCACGGTAGAAGGAGATGGTGTTTAGCACAGGCAAGGAACACCAAGCGTCAGCAGAGTCCTGCATGTGAGGAAAAAGTAAGAGTTGGGGACTTTCATAGGATTACAAAGCAGACTCCCATGTGTATGTAAGGAAGGCACACCCAATAATGACAACATAGAGAATGTCTTGGATATTTGCTTCTCCACCTCTCTCAGAACACATCCAAGTGAATAATTCAGTAATGCTAAGCAAACCAGCTGAAAGTAGAAAGTAAGAAGAAAATTATTTTGCTATGATGATGGTTAGATGAAGCAGCATGAAAATAAACTCCACACTTAACCATCTAGTGTAAGAATTACAGCATACCTATATGAATAAAAACTTATGCATTCTAAGTTACTGAAGTACATAGAGCTTCATGCTCCATCGGCAAGTTATTCCTCTGCTTATTCTATTACTGGATTTTTATTTTTTTTTTTAACATGCCACTTGTGACTGAAGTAGCAGCTCTTTTCCAACACAGTCAGTTGATTTGCAAACAAGATTCTGAATAGTGTTTGCCATCCTCCACCCACACAAGCAGCTCAGTCTTTAATCCTATTTTGAGCTGAATAAGTGTTATTGTTTTAAAATTGAAACCTTTGAAGTTTTCAGCTGTTTGATGCAAAGGCTTCAGTGCTCATACCACACGCCTTTAAGCCCCTGACGTACTCTCCTCAGGGAAGCACATCACTGTATAAACACACTGCAGAGCAGGGCCACCCCCCACAACAGAAGAGACTGGTCTCTCAGTGAGCAGGCTGGGGGTGTCCCATACTCCCCTACAGACCCCAGAGCTGCCTCACCCATACCAGTGATGAGAATTTATCCCAGTCAAGAACCTACAGCAGCACTCAAAGTGCAAACACCACCACAGGAAGTTTCACAGGATGAGAGGTAAAGGGGACATTCAGGAAACCAGATAAGGTCAGCAGATGTGGCCAACAGGCAAGAGCATGGGCACAGGGAGGGACAAGAAGTGTGAGCTGTCAAGATAAATCACCTTGAAGTCAGAGAGAGATGCCATCAGCTCATCCAGTTCTCGTGTTGCTGAAGAGGCAGATATACGGGTCTGCTGCTGACTGGCGGTGACTCGCTGGGGGCTGCTCACCTCGCCTTGGCTCACAGTGATTGCAGGGCTGACAAAAATTAAATAATTTTTTTCAGAAGAGCGCATTTAGGCCTGGGGGTACACTTCTAGGCTTAAAGTCCCACTGCCCCCCCTAAACAAGCACAGCATGGCAAGTGTTATCAGCACTGCCCACCCTTGTCAGCCCTCCCCCAGATCCAGCTTCTCGAACACACAGCTCCTGTCTCTCTGCCAAGTCTAACAGGAGTGTACATGCACATACACCCCATCCATTAAGGAATGGACTATGACCAAACATTCATTTTGCCAGACAATGGGTATTTGTGATCAGCTATAAATCTGAGTTTAAGAAATGTGCCACTAGTAACATGACTCATGAATTTTTTCATCCAGGAAGAGCTGCAGCAGATTGAAGAGTGCCAGCATCTTCAAGTGCCTGCTTGATTTGCCACTCTTGAGACAAAGCACATCCTCGGTCTGTCACTGCCCCACAGCACCTACCCCTCCACTACACTCCCTATTCCCACCACAGCCTGTCCAGCCCCACTGAAGCCTGCATCCACCAAAACACTGCTTACACTGGGCTTGGCACAGAGCTCTCCAGCTCATCCAGCAGGCTCTCCACGCTGGGACGCACATCTTCAATCCCACGCCCGCCATTTCGCTTTGGTTTTTCTTTTGTAGGGGGTGCAGCCTTCCCTCCCACAGAGTTGCTGCTCTCTGGAATGACATAGTGAGGTCCATTCACACTGGGCAGTGAAGGGCTTCTGCTGGTTTCATCTTTACAATGGGGGAACAGAAAACAGTCGCTCAGACACGTAGGTCCATACATTCATGCAAATCATGTAAAAGAACAACAAGGTGCCCAGAAACCTTGTAGAATCTCCATCTGTGATGATATTCAGAACTTACAGCACATTCAGAACTTAGAGCACAGGTGTCCAAGCAAAATAATCTAACTTTGAAACTGTTAGGTGAGAGTCAATTTTAAAGCTGGCTGGGCTTTGAGTAGGGTGTGTTGGACCTCAAGAGATCCCATCCATACTAAATTAATCTTTGATCGGGACTGGGGTCATCTCCCTCAACAAGGATGTTGGAAGAAAGAATTAGGCTGCTACTTTGGGAAGCAAGCTATCCACTAACACCAAATGTACTGCTACTCCTTACCTGCTGGAAAGCCACTGGGAGGATTATGTTGAACGGCATTCAGTTCCAGGAGAAGCCTGTCCAATTCCGAGAGGTTGCTGCCCAGAGAGGTGCTGGTCATCGTGGGAGATGGCTCTGCAGACTTTTGCTTGTTTGGGAAGCTGAAGATAAAAGGGAAGCATAAAATTTCAAGATACAGCAGAAGGATGGAGAAAAACTTAAAGTAGGTTCGCAGAGTTTGCAGAGGCACTGTGTTCTTTTCAAGCTGAGGCTTTTAGCTCTGAGGGTAAAGATGTGCCCTTTGTGAAATGACTATCAGCACAGCTGCTGCTTAGCCACATCTTCATTTGTCAGTTATAAAGAAACAGCATTGATGGACAGGGGCTCAGATCTTACTTAGGACAGTGTGCTGCACAGTCCTGTAGCAAAGAGTTAACTGTCTGCAGACCCAAGATGCACAGAACAGCAGCAAAACCATTAGCTGGCATACAGGAAAGTGGCTTGTTTCTGCTGACATCATACTAAGCAGCAAAAACCTCTCCTCTGAAGTAAGGTGATGCAGGGCCAGCACAGACTGGAGAAGAGGCAAAGCACAAACCACAAGCTACCAACAAAAAGCCTTAAGTAGCACGTTTCGTGGCAACCTTTTGCAGGACACAAAGTCTCTTTTAAAGTCCTCAAACCTCTACTTTGGGGAATTTTAATCAATTTATAAGAAAGTAATTTGAAAGCATTTTCCACTGTGTTCAATACACAAGCCTTTAAAAAAGCCTGCCTACACACAAGCACATATAAAACACCAGCTGTAATTACTGCTTACACTGTAAGCGTGATCCCATTTAGCCACACACAGTTCCAAGGTGTTTCAAAGCACAACAGTACCTATGCAGCAATTTTTACAGTAACTAGTAGCAGTCTTCTCATTGTCCATAGCAGGGAAATGATTTTCTCCTAATTTTACTAAGGGACAAATAATTTCTAATGCTCTAGAGGTTCTTATTGGATCAAAAAGATACTTTCCAAATCCAAAATGGGGATTTGCCTCAAGCACACACTCAGCCTTCTGCTCAGAAAGTTAATACATAACAGCCTGTAGCACCAGTGAAATTCCATAAAGGTAGTTACTCTCTCTCTTCAGATTGAAAACAAAGTCCACAAACACAATCTGAGGAAGGCATGCCTCATCCTGGACTAAGCACACAAGCTGCAATTCACACAAGAACCAGACCATGCCAGACCCTTTCACCAGGAGGATTTAGGGCCCTAATTATCTTCATTTTGTACTAATTGCAAGCAGACCTCTGAAAAATTGCAATTACTGCCTCCATTGTGCCATCTCTGGATACGTCTCGTTCTACTCAGCAGTAGTTCTGGTTGGGAGCAACTTTCTGCTCAGCACAAACAGTTAAGCATGACAGCAGAGCAACTCTAGTTCCCACACTGTAAAAAGGTGCTCGGGACAAAGTGCATTGCATGGGGCCATCAGAGATGGAGTTCTGACAGCTTCTTCCTCTCTCACCCCTCGGTCAGCAGAAAGCCCTGTCTCACAGTATAGGCCACCCCTACAGCTTCTCTGTGCAAGAACAGCTTTGTGAGTATAAAGCAAATAATAAGTGGTAAAAGTCAGTAGTAGTGACAGGGAAGTTTTAAAGTCATCATGGAGAAATTTAAACACACTGGAAAATGCAAATCATTGCACAACCTGCTAGGTGACAGGTAACTGAGTTCCTTCAGACAACTGACTAAAAGGCCACCCATCTCCTCAAGAATTGCTTAACAGGGGGGATGGATTTGTCACTCATCTCTCGAGTGTATCCCTCAACACAATCCAGATCCAGTCCTGTCTGATAGATCCTCAAACCTCTTCCACAGCTGACCAAATGGAAGGCCCAGGTCCATACTTAAAGCGAATATGAAAGGTACAGTAGCCTCCTCTTACAAACCAGGTAACAAAAACCAACACATGGTAACAAAATATACACAGGGAGCATAATGTTTGTTCCCAGTTACAGAAGGCAGCCTGAGCCACCGCAGGCTCAAGTTGTGAGTTGGGCTCCTCTCTTAGCGGGAGCAAGATACCTGTAGACGTGTTCCTCTTCGCTGGCACGGGGAGCAGGAGAGCTGAGCTCGTCCCTAGGAACAGAGGCACTGGAGCTTTTGGCACTTGAGCTGTATATAGGAGACTGGGACTGAGGCTGTGGAAATGAAATTTGCGTTGGAAACAGAGAATGCAACAAGAATACATGCTCTGCATTTCAACCCCACACATCCCAAAAGAAAGCCCAGCAGCAAAAACTCTGTTACACAGCCAACCCAGCCCCCATGAGATGAGCTACACCAGGAACAACTGTGCTCCGCGTGCCTCAGATTTGCCTATGAGTTGCAGACCTGAGCTGGAAACCCCCAGCCTGCTTTCCACAGGCTACAAGACAAATGACTAACACTAACTTCATCACACCACCATTTTGCTGCAACAACAATGATGGACTTCAAGATCTTTTCTGCCGTTTGCTCTGACTGGTTAGTCCTGTTAAAAACCCACACCTCCTCTCATTTCCTCACTGTTTTTATCCAAACTCATCCTCACTTCTTGTTATTCCCTCCCCTCTCTATTCCCTTGTGAGATCCTAAACCGATGAAACCAGCGTGCACGTCCCCCACCTCATCATCCCACTTACTTGCTGGTGGGCGTATCTAGACACGCTGGGCTGCCACTGGTCCAAGGGGTCAATCACAGTGCCATTGAGGGCCTCGCAGGAGGGCGGCGGGGGCACGGGCGGCGGCACAGCAATCTCCTGGTACGTGTGGTTTCCAGTCGGATAGGAGTAAGGCGTCTCCTCCGTGAGAAACACCGGGCGCTTGGAAATATGCGAGGTGGTGGATTCCAGGTCTGCCAGTAAGGCGTCTGCAGGAAGCAAAATAGACACAGAATTGTGAATTCCTGGACAACAGCTTCTTCTCTTTTGTCTCGTTCACGACATCCACATCAGAAGGTCTTCGGAAGGAGTTTTCCTCTAGAGTGATCTACAAAATGCCCTGTGAAACACTGCAGCGTAGGGCTTCCAGTACAAAGAAAACGTTAAGAGGTAACGGAGCAGTCAGAAAAACTGTGTCAGTCTCAGATTTTTGTCTTAACTGGGAAACCACCCAACAACAGGGGCACCAGCCTCATGGTGCGCACCCTGCAGAAGAGCAGCCGAGGAGAAACCTGCCCAGAGACCGGCTCACAGCAGGATATTGACACAGGCTAATTACAGGCCCCACATCATCATGGAGTCATTTAACGTGGCCGCAGGCACTGCCTTCTGCAGGAAACAAGATCTCGGGAGGGGTTTTCTCCAGCGTTTAAGTCTCTGCAAGCAGCATGCAACTTTCAAATCAGTCTGTCAGCGTGGCAGGACTGTGTGCTTCGGCTTCACTAACACCCTGGATATATCACAAACAGTTAACTAGTTTCCAGAGCCTGCCAGGTAAACAGTTTCTTCTCCTGGCAACAATTCTCAGCTTGCTGGGTGGAACCTGCTCACAAATTCCTGAAGAGAATTAAAAACCCATCCACTGGCAACACCAGCACCGGTGCCAGGCAAAGGGACCCACATCACAAGGTCAGCGCTGCTCGGAGGTCGTAAAGCAGGAGAAATACGTTCCCTCAACAGCAGGACAAGAAAACCCAGCTTCCTCCTTTCTGGATTTCCTCCTGCAAACTATCCTATGCCCGCTGAGAGCCCCGCACTGCTCTGCCGTGACTCACCCGCAAATCCCAACTCGCTGGGCCTCCTGCCCTGCGATCCCACCCCACCGAGCCGGCTGCAGCCCAGGGTGGGGGAAACTCCAGCGAGCAGCCGCAGGCCTGCACAGCACGCAGCTCTGCAGACAGCCTCGCTGGCCGTGTGCCCGGCTCTCCAGCGGGGCAGCACATGCCTCTTTAAGGCCATTAGAGAGGAGCCAGGTCGCTGGGGACAGCAGTGCTCTCCATTACATCAGGACGTACCTGCAGGACCCTTCGGCAATGCGGAATTCAGCCAGACACCAGCAAGGCAACGTGGGTAAACCTGGGAGGAGAGGTCCCTGGAAGCCTCTTCCAGCATTGAGCAGGGAAGACCCTTCCCCACCGCGCAGACCCACATCTCTAGGAGCAGTCTTGGTGAGTAGGACTTCTCAGATCTGGGGTCTGAGGACTAAGCCCAAGCAGAGGGATCCAGCTGCCTCCCCCAGGCAGGGCTGCAAGGAGCTGAAGCTACCAGATGGTAGAAGCACAGCTGAACCAGCCCACCTAATGGCTGCCCACCTAATGGCTGCCCACCTAATGGCTGCCCACCTAATGGCTGCCCACCGCCACTTCCTGCACGCAGCAGCCCACTGCAGCCAATGCACTTAGCAACGCTCCAAAAAATATATTAAGGGGTCAAATGGAGGACAGCATCATCGCATTACAAGAGAAGAAGGTGCTGCTTTTACATTTCACTCTTCCCCAAAGCAAAGCATCATAAAAGAATGAAAAAAACAGCTGTTCTGTCTGCAGATAATGAAATACAGCCATCAGCAAATTAAAGGCTGCGTTAAATTAACTCCACACACCTTTCATTTAGCCAGAAAGAAGCTCCAAAGTCATCTAAAGCCACAGGCATCTTCCCAGGGGGACCAAAACACCCCAGAAGCAGATCCTCCAAAGGGATATCTGTTTGCTGCAGCTGGGGAAAAATGAGTTTAAGCTTCTTTTTAAGCAAAAGAACAGCTGGTGGATTCCGCAGTGAAAGGCACGGCCATACCTTGTGGGAAGTGCTGGAAAGCTGCAGTCCCTTCAGCCAGGTCCTGTGAGTGGAGGTTCCCTGCTCACAGCCTCCAACAGAAGTGCTACCCAGGAAGGTGTGGTTTTTGCTTCTCCCCACCAATGACAAAGGAAAATCAAACTCTACCAGGAAGTAAAAATCTCATGAGGATGTAGGGCTCCTCCAGCCCCGCGTGGGGACCCAAGTCATTTTTCCACCCTCCACCCCCAGCCCTCCCTGCAGGACAGAGGGATGTAACCATCTCACCACAAAATCCACCGCCTCAGCTCAGCATTCGCTGCTGAGTGATCCCTTGGACAGAAACCCAAAGGCACAGGAGGAGCTCAGCTAAATTTCGGGCTTTACTCCGACAAGGCAGCAGCAAAGGGGTCTGGCAGCACCTGGAGCGCTCTGCTCCCAGGCTGCGAAGGAGTTAAGGAGAAGACATTGCAGTTTAATGATTAACTTCCCCCATTCCCTCCCCCTTCCTGACTTGAGCAAACAAGGCAGAGCAAGGAACAGGAAGCAGAGGGAGGAGAAAAGGCTGGAGAGGAATCACTGCCTTACTCAAACTGCACCCAACTTCCCGACCGATGCTGCGGTGGCTGCAGGAATGCAGCAGCCCATGCAATGGGGCAGGGGCACAGCGTGCACACCTCGCTTTCACTGTGGCTCAGGACCCCTCCTCCTCCTTGCAGAGCCACCCTCTCTCCCTCCCTGCTCCCTGCGCCCAGAGCTGGATCCCTCCTCCCTGAGCTCGCTGCATGACAGAGGGAAGCTCTTCCCCATCTGCCTCCAGCCCCATTTCTGCGCCCTTTTCTGGGCCGATCTCATCACCGAGCGCAGCTCCCTGATGTGCTGTGGGGTTAGGGAGTGGCACCCCTTGGGTGGATCCAAGAACAGCACCCAGAGCGCCCTGAGGAGGGCAGGGCTGAGAGCAGCGCAGGGAGGAAGCGAGCTGCTGCGGGCAGGTCGGCACCAGGAGCCCCTCCACCCATCGGTCCCCACTGCCTGCAGGAGGCAGCCACTGAACACCAACCCAGGGGACAAACGCTTGGATTTCCAGGCAGCATCTCATCCCACGAAGTCCCAAAGCCCTGTGCGTTCATTTAGGATTCACATATGTTTTTAATGCTATCGGAACACAACAGGAGGTAACAGGAGGGGGCAAAGAAGGTGGCTTTAGTAATGGAAAAAAAGACCCATTGCTCACTTTCTTTCTTCCACAAAAGGGCCCATAGGGACCAGGCAGCCCTCCCTGGATGGGCTGTAACAGAGGTGCTGTGCCCCATGCAGCACTATCACTACAGCGACCGCTCCAGAAATAGAAATATTAAATTCTTAAACAGAAATATTAGAGGCTGTATCGATTTCTTGGCTAATGAAGTGCTTCCCAAAGCATCTCCTGGGCTGCAGGAGGCATCCATCAGCTGGGTAACCCCACTGGGTCCATGGGGAGTGCCCAGCCAGAGCTGTCAGAGGGCACCACCATATCCTCGTGGGGACAGCTCGGCACTGCCAGCACCTCGCCTGCCCCCCCTACAGCCAGGGACCTGTCCCTGCTCTAGGGGCACAGAAGCCTTCTGCTGGCACCACGTGCACTGTGGAGCTGGGGCTGGAGGCAAAGGATCCCTGCTACCAACGCCAGCACTCCTGTGTGCCCCCGCACCGCACAGCAGCCTGCAGGTGTGGGACGGGCACAGAAGAGGAGTTCTGCTCCCTCCACCAACAGACCCCAAGCTTACACACAAGGGGGAAATCACACCCAGGCCAGCGGGCTGCCCAGGCCACATCCAGCCCACTGTGGGAGGACATCAGGTTTGTGTTCGAGTGGCTTTTTATACCATTTCCTGTGGAGGAGGGACAGTTAAGGAGGGGTACCCTGAACCTGTGATACCTTTACTACCAAACGGCACCCCGACACATCTGGAGGTTTAGGTCTGTCAGTCTGTCACTCCCTTTTGCAAAAAAAGTCATCATTATCTACAGGATTCTCGGGATTCTGGCCTTCAAATCCCACACACAGCTCTGCAGATGAATTAGACATGGGTGAGCAGCTCTTCACACCCACTGCACTGCTTCCAGCACCTGTCAGAGCATGGGCACAGACACCCTCCGAGCGTGCTCAGCTCAGCTGTCTGCAGAGCTGGGGGGAAAGGCAGCTCACGTGCAAGGCACTGAACTGCTCAGAGAAACCCCTTTTCCCGAGACGACCAGCAAGATGAAAGCAGGACAGCACCTGAGGGGAAGCCCCGTTCGCCAGTTCGGGCTGCGCTGAGAGGAGCAGTCACCCCAGAGCAATGCCCCATGCATTCCCAGGGCCCAGGTGCAGGCTCCTTCCCACTGCTGCGTGTTGGTGCTCGCATACTGCGAACACACCGCTGGTGTGCAGCCAGGGGGGAACATTCCTCAGCTCCAGGCTTCGGCTGATAAAGAGCTGCAGTGCCAGAGTAGGGTCACAGCACTGCTCCGAGGCACAGAACGGGAACAGATAACGTGGGGGAGCCTTTACGCTGATGAACACAGCAACTCCCTTTTCTGTAAGTCTGTGCTCAGCCCCATTTAACAGATAGTGAGGTTATTAGGAAAGGGATTTACATGCATCTTCCCATGTGCACCCAAGCATACTCTTTGTTCCCTCCCCTCTCCCTTCCATCATGTCAGAAATGCTCCCAGGCCGAGGTGGCCCAGCAGAGCAGAGCACACCATGGACAGCCCCGGGAAGCCCACGTGACAGGGCATGACAAACACCTGCCAGCCAGCAGCAGGGCAATCTGCTTTGCCCATTAAGGAGGAGCCTTCTACACCAAGCATCCAGCATAAATCCAGGCTGAGAGGAAGCACAGCAGGCTCAGCACAAAGATGACAGCAAACCACCGCAGCCTTCCGTGCAGAGTTCAATTCCCTCCAGAGCTGAGGATGAGCCAGGAGGCCATGCTGACACTGCAGCTCAGAGCATCATCAGCACAGTACATATCAGGAGGGCGGTGGTCACATTCTCCATCCCATCTGCAGGGGAGGAAGCAGCAGCGCAGCTGAGGCAAGGCACCGCCGGTGCCCCAGCTATCAGCCTTTCATTTCCAGCAGCTGAAAGCCACATCTGCACCCCCATCAAACCACACGGCGCCTGCAGCTCTGCCTCTCGCATGGGACATCTGGAAAGCAAACAACGCTGGAGACAGGAGTCCTCACCCAGCACAGAGCCAAAGCTGCAGTGCTCAGCTGTGCTCCTACCTCCCAGCACCGCTGCTGCCACGTGGCCCTGAGAGCCTGAGCATGCTGGGCCGTCAGGATGAGACGTCTGAGCTCATGCGATAATCACATCTCACTCAGCTAAGACAAACTGCAGACCCCCCCCACCTGCAGAACGACAGGCTGCTCTCCAGCCACTTCTTCTTAATAGCTTAAGATGCTGAATTCAGATCTGTGATTTCTGCTGCTGCCCTGAGAGAATGAGGGGAACTGCACCTTCAGAACCAAACCCTGAGCTCCCCAAGCCATCTGAGGAGGCTCTTTGCAAATCCTGGAATCCAAATGTTAAAAATCTCATCAGGTTCAAGTGAGTCTTCCCTCCCTCAGCCCCAGCAGTGCCAGCTCACACACAGGGACACAGCTCAGGGCGGTAACCCAAGCCCTGGGAAGACAGTTTTACATTGTGAGTAACCGCAGAGGAATGGGGAGCTCGGGTATATTTATCCCATTAAATGGCCTTTCAGAAGAAACATCTGCGAGGCTCCAGGAGCTGCATCCCAGGGACTCGCTGGAGCCTGGCTGCAGGGCTTCTTGCTGCCTCCCAGTGGGAGCCTGGGAGCGGTGGGGCCCAAAAAAGCAACACTGGTGGCAAGAATCTCTGTGTTAATGGCAGATTTGACTTAGCAAAGTAGAAGAGAATCATAAGCAATAGGAAAAGCATGAACAGGTGAACATAGGCATCAACTTCCAGGTAAAAGAAATGTAGTAACAGGTTCTTACGGCATTACATCCTAACTGATGTCTTTAAATGCAAAAAAAATAAAAAATAATAAAAAAAATAAAAAAATCAGATACTACAAGAGTAAAGAAATCCAAGACCACATTCAGAATGAGACCTGAAAAACCGGAAATGCAGATAGATGCTCTTAAAATCCTGAAGCTCACTAGCTCACATGGATAGAAAGCACGTAAAAAAGGCTGGGTTAATCTCCTGAGCACTTCCAGAAAGAGACATTTAAAAGTTTTTCAAAACTTAACCATAACTCTGAGAAGGTGGTCAGCGCACAGGACATGTACCAGCTCCCAGTTCCCTGTCAAGCAGGGACAGACTGTTATTTAAGACAGAAAAATTCAGGGCACAAGAGGTAAGTCATCTGCCAGCCCTAACGACTGTGCGGCTCCCAGCACGGAGCAGCCACGGGTATTTTTAATTCACCCTGTCTGGACCTGCCCAGAGGAAGTCCAGATGACACGGTCAGAAAATCACTCACTGTTTTTTTACTGCCAGTGATGGGTGTTTATTCGATGCTCTGCGCTTTCTCACCACCAAGGTGCTGGCGGAAGCCGTGCCGGGGCTCATGGGTCCATCGCTGGGTGGGAGGGATGTCTGCACTGGTATCAGTCTGTGGTATGCTCAGCTCCAGTAGAGGACAAGAGGTGAAAAACCCTGAAGCTTTGCTGTTCTCTGAAACTAACGCTGTCCCTTGGAATAAGAAAGACTTGTAGCACTGATTTCCAAAATTAAACAGGTGCTTTTGACAGGCTGGACATGAGAGGCACCCACAAACTCAACAAGCACTCACACAGCAACAGGTAGACCCGCCTTCAGCACCGCCCATGGCAGCCACCACCACTCCCACCCATGCCATGAGCAGAGCACGGAGCCACAGCAGCCCCAGCCCGCGCACTCTGCTCTGACCGCTGCCGGCAAACGCTGCCACGACGGCACGGCCCCGCACTGGGATGCGGTCTGTGCCATCGGCTGCCGCAGCCACCGCGGCTTCCTGGCCCGACTGCCGAGCCCCACGTCAGCGATCCCATCCCGGGGCTTGTGGCCAGCTCACACACACTGCTACTGCCCCAGGAGCAGGGCTGGAGGGGTGTGCAAACGTGCAAGAGGGTTTCAGTGGTTGTGCATTTGTTACCGCTCATGGCACGTTTGGGTTTGGTTATGGAGTTGGGCTGGTTTGGGCACGGCCATCCCCCTTGCCCAGCAGCAGCCCTGGAGCTTGCCCTGCCCACAGCCAGACACTGCCCAAACCAACCCAACCTCGGAACCCAGCACAAGTTTTTCTCTCTCTCTATAAACTCACTACGTTTCTTGGAAGCATAGCCCCAGCCACTCTATGACTTAAGCGGCTCTTAAAAAATATTTTAAA
This sequence comes from Penelope pileata, assembly GCA_013396635.1. Classification (NCBI taxonomy): domain Eukaryota; kingdom Metazoa; phylum Chordata; class Aves; order Galliformes; family Cracidae; genus Penelope; species Penelope pileata. The sequence goes on from WBMW01003825.1 coordinate 557,172, forward strand.
GAGAATGATGCCAGAATTGAGCCCTTCTCTAAACTGACAGAATAAACTGTCTGCTTGAGACAGGAAATGCTGCACCTCCACCTCCAAAACTCTGGCCAGAGCACAAACTGAACTCCAGCTCCATCCTGCTGAAAGAAATCACCCTTCCTCCTCTCCCATTCCCGTAATTACTCTGCATCTCTGATGCAGACCACCAGACTGCAGCCTGAAAAGGGAACAATGTCAAACCCAAATGCCCTGCATTTCAGGAGACATCCCTCACCACCACCAGCCACCTCCACCGGCACTCTGCTCTGGCTGCACAGCCCAGAGCCACCCAGCAGCAGGGCTCTGCTCACGGGCTGTGTGTGCCACCCAGCCTAAGTGCTGGCTTTTGACACAGACCATCCCATACCACAGAACGTTGGAGCAAAGCCAACTCAGCATGCTACAAAACCCCAAGAGAAGGCATTAAGAGAGCTTACACCTTCCCCAGGGTCCCTCTGAGGGGCAGAGAGCTGCGTGTGGCTGTGCTGGGAAAACACACAGGTCAGAGCAGGATCCTGGAACAGGCCACACCACCTCTTTCCAAGTTCCCAGCAGCATTTCTCTGCACCCTGTGGCTGCCCAGTAACCTCAGCCATGGGACGGCGTCAGCACGCGGGCAGAGCCAGGCTGCCAGCATCCCGAGGGCACGATGTCATGGGACATCATGGGACATCACTGCAGCATGGGGGCTGACAGGCACTGCAACCACTTTGAAGACCTGAGTCAGCACAGCTTCCTGGATGCAACACCACAGATCCATAGTGTCCCCCAGCCCACAGTCCGGGCTGTGTGAGGGAACCACAAAAGATTTTCCTGTAGGAGCACAATTTTTCCATTTAGCTCTTGAACACTAACAGAGACCCCAGCTCAGGCTGAGGGAGACGAGCCACCACCTAGCAGAGGAACGCACAGCCATCCTGCGGTCCTCTGACTTCCCAAGAGAAACCTTCACACCCCTTCTGCTGTCTCAGAACAGCTCAGAAGGGTGTTTCACATCACCTCAAACACCTTGAAGATATTTTAACCCCACACAAAGTGGCAAAAATGAGACTTAACCCGTGAGACTTCTTAAACCACTGAAAATTCTGAGTGTAAAACAGAGCCGGGCAGATGACGTGTGTGCCAACGGCAGTAAGTCTGTGTGCTTAGCAGTCACACTGTCTGAGAGAAACACCGCTCAGTATGCTCACTGAGCACCCCCACGCTGGAGGTGATCTGTGATTTCAGAAGGGAGGTAGTTGATGCTCCAGGAAAAAGAGCAGGAAGGCTCCCAGACAAACATCCGGAAGGAAACATGGCTTTGTGTGCTGTGTGTCATTGGAATGGAACTTGCTTCAGCCCAAAGGTTGCAGCCTTTTCAAGTTCTTCCAATCATCCTAAGCTGCCCACTCTGGCTGAAGCTATCAACAGAAAAACCAGGAGCAATTATCTCTTTGGTTTTGAAGACTGACAGACAGCCAGGGCCGTACCAAGCTGGCTGTGCGCTCTCCATGTTCTGCCTCCAGAGAGGAGCGCTGAGCTCCCAGCAGCACCGCACAGCTCTGGGTTCACGACCTGCCCCCACCCAAAGTGTGTCCTCCAGTTTCTTTCTCATTTCCAGAAAGTTCTGGGTAGGGTAAGAGGGAAGAGTTACTTCCTGTCCCATACTGCATCCTCTTTTAAACAGTACAGCTTCCCCCACGCTACAAGTGAAAAGAGACATCTTGTATTTACTTCACTGTTTAAATTCCTAGTCCTGAGCAGCAAACCTGGCTCATCCCAGGAAAACCTACCCGTTGGTAAGGGCTGGTGTCTTAAACTGAATTCACGCTCCAGCTTACTGGGCAGATGAATGTTCTCAGTCTCACAGCTGCCAAGGGCAGAGCCAGACCCCAGCTCCACAGCCTAGGACCCTCTGCAGAGCGGCTCGCAGCTGGGGGAGCCTAAAGGAAAACGATCCCTTGCGTGGCTCCTTCCTGTCTTGATTCACTGCACTCTGGAGCTGAACCTTAAACAACAGGAAACAATTACCAAAAATGGACAGGCTTAGTCAAAAAAATTCCTCTGCTGCTCTGCGAACCATCTCCGAGGGAAGCAGGAGAAGTTTGGAAGGAGCTTGCAGGCGGCAGCTCCAGCCCATCCTGTGACGCAGCAGCAGCAGCGCTGATCTCCCCGCCCGCCCGCAGCCAGGGGCACAGAGCGGGCTCCGGTTTACTGAGCAGGGAAGTGGAGATTGCACAAGAGAAGCCTGGAAGTGTTTTGCCTATCACAGAGACCAGCTCAGTGCTTGAAGTCATGGCCGCCAGTGATTCACGCGGCCGTGGTGACGTCCCACAGCCCTCTGATGAGTGCCCTTCCCACCCACTGCAGCTCAACAGCACGAGGGGAAGCCACCTCCAGCCACGTTTTCCAGTTAACAGCAGCTGACAGCTCCACACCTTAAACCTCAACCTCGGAGCGTTTCATTTGGCACTGAGCTAACAGGCTGTGACTCACAGCGACTATAAGCAGGGCAGTCTGCAGCCACAGCACCCAACCTCCAATGGGGACCACAGATCAGAATCCCTACTCATGTTCAAACTCCCTGACAGCAACAAAAATTAGCTGGAGAGCTGAGCACCCAACATAACACGGCGAGTCCACGGTGGGTCAGAATAGAAGCAAGCCTGCCTCTCAGGCCTGGCCTAAAAATACTTAAGCTGGAATTTCTCAGTCTGCCTCCATCGCCTGCTATGAACTCCACCTGCCAGCAAGGCTTTGTCAGAAGCCTCTCCTTCTGGAAGCAAAGAAACCGACGTTCCTACAGACAGCTACAGCTAGGCCCCTTGGAAGATTAACAGAAGCAACAATCTGCACAAATTGGGAGTGCCTCTGTCTCCCAGCTCCCAAACTGGAAACAGCTCTGGTCTCCAAGGAGGGGAAGCACAGCCTGCTCCCAGCGCAGCTCTTCTGGTGCAAGATCTATTTCTGACTCTGCCTGAGAGCACACAGACCCACAGGCACTTCCAAGAAGCCCCAGACAAAGGCATCAGCAAATGGCCGGCACTGACCTCACCGTCTGCAGGAGGGAGGCGAGGGCTGGCTCCCACCGAGCTGCAGGCCGTCAGCTCTGTTAAGCACAGCAGCACCCAGGGGCCAGGGCTCCCTGCTCGACCAGGAGCTTGGAGCAAGGGCACATATCTCATGCATGCGATGAAGCAGCTGCTGCCGGCTCAGCACTGACCTGGGCTGGATCTCAGCCAACACCCTGGGAGGAAAAATGTTTAATAAAAATTAATCACCAATGTACGAACACTTCAGTGCTCTCTCTACCCTTCTGCATGCAAAAGGGCAATTAAAGCTTCCCCGTGCATGCCGTGAGAGTTTTTATTCGCTGTTGGTTTCCTTCTGAGAGGTTCTAGAAACCGGGATCAATGCTCTGCCAAAACAGAAAAAAAACGCTCATGAAAACCAAACAAGCAGTCACCTAACTGACCCCAGGGGGACAATCCCAGCACCAGGGGCTCGGAGCACACCCGTGTGCTGCAGGAAGGGGGGCTCAGCCAAGGCCACTATCGGAGGAACCAGGCCCTTCCTGCTCCGCAGCGTGAGGCCAGCAGCACACACTGCCATTTTACAAACATCCAGCAGCCCCAGAAGGAAGAGATCTCCATTAAGCAGAGCAGGGAGTCCAAGGACGGGGAGAGAAGCAGCAGGAAGCAGAGCACTAGATGTGAAACCACAATTCTGGTAAAGGGAATAAAGAGGCGTTCAGGGCTTGAGGCACCTCCAGTCCTGTGCCTGATCAAATGCTCAAGGGAAGGGTGTCAGTGGGCACCGAGAGCACCGCAGCGCTGGGAACCATCCGAGCTGGCAGTGCTGCTCCACACAGTGCCAACCCCTCAGCTCCGCTGCTCCCTTCAGGCTGGATGCACCACGCTGATGCCATGTAATTCACAGATTGCCAAAAGTCCATTTGCAGCGAAGGGAAAGGCTCCCTCTGCCTCTTATTCTCCTTCCCCCGTTGGTGTCGGCAGTGGATGTCACACATCTCCCCCAGCGCAGTGGGTTTCTAAGAGCAAAGCAAACTCCCATCGTTTGTGTGCCAGACACTGCCCAGCCCCAGGCTGAAGGATCTGGGGAAAATAGCTGAGAGCAGAGGTGTGGGGCACCCAGTACTCCCAAGCAGCCCTCCACATGCCCACTGAAAGGAGGGCAAACATTTTTAATGGCATTTTTTAAGCCCTGGGTGGACTGCATTTGTTTGAGATTTGCATAACTGTAGGCAGCCAGATCTGCCTGGAACTGGAAATCCTTACCAGCAGCACTGAGGTGGCTAATGTGAAGCTGGATAACTCTCCTGAGCAGTTTCTAAGTGTTAGCCCAGTGCCATAAGCAGTGGCAAATCCAACTAGTTTGAAAAAGGCAGTGGCTTCCAAACCTTTGCGCAACAGCAACCCTCATTTGCTCGCACCTCAGGGCCCTCAGGTGGAAGTGACAAGTTGTAAGCGTGACTGCCCAACAGGGCACCTTGCAAGGGCTGCACAGTGCTCACCACCCGCAGATCGTAACTCAGGAACTGCTGATTCTATTCCTCCAGGAAGGAAAACGCGACATCAGGGTTTACATGGGAACAGAGTTCCAGGGAACAGAGAGCACCACAGAGCTAGGGATACAGTTTCATAAGATGCAGAAAGGCAAATTAACAGCTCAGCGCTGCCAAAAATGGAGAGGTTTTACTCTCCCTTCCAGACATGTGCTGCTGCCACTTACTTTGCTTGGCTCCGGCTCTTACAAGACCCCTCCACGAATCAATTTAACAGAACATACACCCAGCCACCACCATCCTCTCCCAAAAAAAAGAGCAAGGTGAGAACTGCTGATTGCAAAAAGGAAAGGGTCTGTCCGCAGCCAGAGGAGGCAGCAGAAGGAAGGTGCAGGAGACAGTGGAAGGGAACCATCCCTCCCAGCAGCAGTAGGCCAGGAAGGATAAGATCTGCATGCTCATGTGAGAATAGATGTGTAACTTAAGGGAAGAAAACAACTGCATCTTTTAAACCATGGAAATCCTATCCAAGCAGTACAAACAGATCTGAACACGGACCCTTCCAGGCAACGTGCCAATTACAGAATCTGAGACACACATGAAGATGATGAAATGAAGGGCAGAAATGTTAGCAGGAATTCTGAATTTATTACAAGCATCAGAAGCACCAATTCTGCCCATGAGATCCAGAAGCCCTGGGCTACCAAAAGGAAGAGGCCAGCACTGCAGGATGGGTATGAAGAGACACTGCAACCACAGCCATATCTAGTACACTCTTACTGAGACACTCCCAACCTGAAGGCTCCTAAGTGGGATATTACAATGCTAACTTGAGAGCTTTTTGTTCAGGGGAATGCTTTTGCACGTGCTCTAGCAACCTGCCGTTAGTAACAAGCAGGTCTCTGAAGAGAGTAAATGCAAAGAAAGTCAAACAAATGCCAATCTGCCCTTACAAACCAAGGGATCTCAAGCTGGAAAAGCTTGTGCCTATAAGGAAAAATGAAATCCCAGCAAACCTCACTCAGATATTGGGGATACTAGATAAGATCTTGAAGGCCTTTTCCAACTTAAATGATTTTATAAGTTGAGTTTAAAAGATTTGCTGGCTTGAGCTGCCAACGGAAGGGAGTTGCTCCCCTCTTCTTAAGAAAACAAAAGTTTGGCAAATGTGGCAACTGGCTTTTTAAAAACTTAAGTTACTAACAAAATACTCTCAAAATGGTGGATCTTTCTTTTCAAAAAGCTGCTGTAAGGGCTCTCTGCAGCAGAGTGGGAGCAGACTTGGAAGCGACGCCGACCTCTGTACAAGCCAAAGTGTAAGTCATCATCAGAACTGACTCCATACAGAGCACTGCCAAAAGCACAATGTAAACTCAGAGAGCAGGGCAGGGGGAAATGACAACAAAATACTTAACATATTTCAGTCGTGTACATCTTAGCCCTACTTATAACTATAATAGGTAGAAAGTTTGAAAATGAGGCTCTCGACGAGCATTCTGCTGGAACCTAAACATAACCCAAGCGATTCCAGAGTGGGTGAGGGGCAGCTCTGAAAGATCCCCGAGAAAAGACCACAGAGTACAAGGGGGCAAAGAGCACATGGTTGAAAATCTAACTAAAACAGCAGCCCATGGGAATGGAGGGAGGACAACGTTCCAGAGACAAGTGTGGGAACTGGTTCCCCCCATTCACTTTGGGAGGAGATGTGGGTGGCAGTTGGATGGAGCTTGCTGATGGCCCAAGAGCTCCAGAGCCCTGCACTTTTTCCAGCATCAGCAGAAGAATGTGGCTCAAGAGTTTCATAATACCATTACAAAATTCTTAAAGCCAGACAGAAAGCTAACATTTTTAGAGCTGGAATGTAATTTAACCAGTGAATGGAGACGAGCTAGAGGATCTATCCAGGGTTCTCCCATCTCCTCCTGCTGCGGGAAGGCAGAGCACCTATCATCCCACCTATCCTCCAGCACCACGGCAGAACTGCCACAAGCCCCTTGCTTGGTCACCTGCAAGGGAAATAATCGGGATTTATTTTTTCCAAAAGCAGTATTAATAAAGCGAACAAATGAATGACAACTTCTCCATCTCAGTGCTCTGCACAGAAACTATTAAAGAAACACTGTCAACTGAAGGCTGTTCTACTCACAAGAGAACCCATGACCAGAGAAGACTGCAATTAAAAATAACGATAAAGACAGAGTAGAAAGATTGAGAGGTATTAGATGAGTAAAAGAGACCAATCTCCAGCACTGACCAAAAATGGAAATGCCAGCAACGCTGAAATAGAAGCAGCATGAGAATGAACTTCCCCTTGTAGGTACGTGAAATAAATCCTTCTGAAAATCACTTTCTAAAAAAGGGTTTTCAGCACACTCTCTGACTGCTCCTCCACCAATCCTAGAATACAAATCACCAGCCAGCTGAGAGAACTGCCGAAAGTATTTTGCAATAATTTACACAAGTCAGGATTCCTGGCTCCTACATTTCTGCTTTGCTGAAAATTAAGTTGACTTCCTTGTCTCAGCCCATCACGATCTCCCTGCTACACCCTGACCATGGGCAGAGCAGAAATCCAGTTCATTTTCCTATCAGGTTCCTCGATGCACACTTACTTTATGCACACACATACCTGCCCGCACCACTAATGGGCAGTTTAGAATTCATCTGGTCCACTTTGGAACCACTTTGGCATCCACATCCCACAGAGAAACAGAGGGAGCAGGCTTGACCCCTCGCATGTTACAGGGACAGCATCCCCTCCCCACCACACACACACACACAGCTGTGCAACTCTCCTCTCCCTGTGCAACTCTCCCCTCCCTGAGAACAAGATGCCATCCTATCCTTGCAACAAATCCATGCTTAACTGCTTAAAGCAGCTGGAAAACAGACTAACTCCAACTCCTCACCCCAAAAATAGGAAATTTTAAAATGGCTGTTTCTCCCATGCAAGCACTGAGCACAGTGCATTCCATTTCATTAAAACAATTGCTCTGAAGGCAGCCAAGAATTACATAGAGCTTCCTCCCTGCACCGCCCGGCCCTTCTCCCGTCCCCACAGCTCCGCAGGGCAAGAGGCAGCGCTGGGTGCCCTGCACCGTGCTGGCTGGGCAGCCCTCCCACCCAGGCACTGCCAGCAGAGGATGCCAGCAGGTCTGGACAGCCCCAAAAGCATTTCACACAACTGCAAGCAGTACCACGGGGATGTGGTGTGATTGGCATCCGATACATTGAGCTCAACTCTTAGAGAAACGAATACCCACCAGGCAGATTGTGCCTGCGACTCATGGCCATGGCTTCCAGCACCACCCCAGGCAGAGGGTGCTGGAGGTGCCAGGTTTAAGCAATGGAAGAGCGCAGGAGCAGCACGTGCCACCAGCAGACCAAAACCAGAGGCGTAGGGCTGCAGGAACAACCTGACAAATTTATCCCACCTGCACCTGGCCTGCCCCAAGCTCCTCACATTTCACAGCAGAAATAAAAGGCAGCTTCTTCTGGCAAGCACCGCTCAGCCACCCACGCCAGAGCTGGCCACTGATAAGAGCTTTCATGACGTGGCCGAAATGGCATTCCTCTCCCTCCCCCAGCGCCGGCTCTCGCAGGGCTCCTGTCTCACGGCTGGAGCAGCTGGCGGCCCCGCAGAGCGGTTCCAGCTGTGCCTCACCAGAGCCACGCAGCCCAGCAGTCCCCCACAGACCAGCAGGAGGAGAGCTGCCAGCCAGCAGCGCTGTTCCCAGGCTTCTCTTCCTCATGGGTCACCTCCCCCCAGAAGGTCCATTTGCTGGCAGCACCCAAAAGCCCAGCTCGCAAGGCAGCTGCTGGTGCTGAGGAAGGGGAGCAAAGACACCACAGAAGAAACAGCCAAAGAGGAGCTAAGGGGCCCAGCCAGGCTTATCCAGGCCCCTGGGGCACCAGAAATCCCAGCTGAGCGCAGATAGCCTGAGACTCCTTTGTCTGAGGACCCAGTTCAAACAAGTGGCTCCACTCTCACAGATATCTTTTCAGCGAGAAGCCTTGAACTTGTTCAGACTCACAGAGGATAGAACAAGGGAGTATTAAGCCCCTAATCCGCAGCAAATCATTCACAGCCCTCCTGCCCATGGCCTTTTCTACTTCTTGTTTTTGGTGCTCTCTCCTACTCTCAGAACAACCCAACGCGGCCGCAGTCCCTGAGCCACCACCAACCTTCCTGCAGCAGGGAGAGAAACTGCTCATCTCCTTCTCCAAGGGTGGAAACAAAGCAAGGTCCTACCAGAGATACAGACAGGCACAGGTTAATGCTGTCTGCCAGCTCAGTTTTGTGACAAGAACACGGGATGGGTTCCTTCCTGGAGACCCCGAGCAGTTTTATTTACAGCTAAGCCCTTTAACAAACAATTCCCCATGCGAAGTGTCATTCAGAAAGTTTATTCCCTGGAGCAGCATTTACATTCTTTTCAAAAATGTTCTTTACAACATTTGCAAAACATTGGAGGTTTAAACAAGTGCAAGGAACAGTCAGAACCAAGCAACCAAGCTCCACACCCAACTCTCATGTGAGGGGAACCCAGGGACAGGAGGCACCTCATGCTGCACCTGAAGCCTTCCAACTGCCCCAACCTCACCTAAATAACTCAAACTGAACGTGGTCGCAGTGTAGCAGACCGCCCCAGAGCCCACAGGATAAAGGACCCCACAGGCTGCCTCTCCCTGGGACCTGCCGTGAGCTCTTTCGAACCCCAGCTTATGGTTTCCCCAAACAGCTTAGATAAATCCCCCATGTAAATTCAGAACAATTACTGGCTGGTACAAGGAAAAGCTGCATTTGTACGAACAGGAAAAATGCTTACTGGATTCCTAAGCAGCACCAGTACAGACGCCAGCTCCTGAAGCACCAAACACCAAAGCTGCTCTCACTCTGCTCACTCACACATCTCTGCTTTGTTTGCTTTACAAGGATTTAAAAGCATCGTTCAAAGTGCCCAAATGCTCCAGAAGCCCTGCACAGAATGCATGGATTTTAGCACCAGACAATCAAGGGAGACCGTCCCCAGCCTGCTGGTTTGGGCTGCCCTGGTGCCATTCGCAACGGGGAAAAAAGCACAAATGGGAAAAAAATGTACCAAGGATGTGACACAGCCATATCTTATTTATTTTGTGGTGTATCTTTAGCACGCGACATTCTTTGAATGACTTCACGACATTTCGTGGTAAAGGGAAAGACTGGAGCAGAACTGCTGTGGGGAGCTGGGAAGGGAAAGGAAATCTCTTGTCCCTCCTCCCAGATGGTCATAGCAGAGGATGAAGGAAGGATGAGCAATCAGAAAGGCAGCGAGGGAACAGAAACAGAGCTGAGAAGGGAACAAAAAGGTATAAATCTAATTCCAACTTGCCATTGCATGTTTTTCCAGCATGAGTGACAGGAGGGGTGTGGAAGAGGCACAGCTCAGAGATCCTGCAGAAAGCTAGGTCAGAAACACAGAGATAGAACAAACATTAACCACGCTCTGTAGGTAAGGAGGTGTTGCACAGAGGAAAAACAACATGCCCAAAGCCAGGCAAGGTTTAGAAGCTGTGGATGAAGTCACTTTGTGCTAGGTTACACCAACTCCCACTGCCCAGCCCCTCATCCACGCCCTCGCAGTGGGACTGGGGGGTGTACAAAGATGCAGTCAAAAGGAGCAGGGAACTGATGTGGCTAAAAGCAAACCAACGAAAATAATTCCAGAGGCATCAGCATGCTGAGCCAGCTAACTGTGCAGGGGCTGCTGCAGACGCGTTGAAGGGAGATGGGAGAACATGGCTGCAGCCAGCAGTGACACCAGGTGAGGCTGATTTGAAAGCACAGCTTCCACATTCTCTCCAATCCATTTAAGCCCAAATGAAGAGAAGCAGTGCACCTCCTCACTCCTACGCTGCACTGCTAGCTAGCTGTCTCGCCACAGGGCAGAGTTCAGCTCACTGATCCAATGGAAACCACGTGCTCAGTTTGGTTTCCAACACATCAGCAAGGTGAACCAATCTGACCTGGAGCCCAGCAAACACTCCCTAAACAAGCAGCAAGCACACAAAGATGGGAAGCAGGAGTCACCATTTCTGGCTGCGATCTGCAATTAAACGGAACGAGGTGGGCAGTGAGATTTTACAAACACTGGAAAACACGAGCAGACCCAAAGGTCTCCAGTGACTGGATTTGAATACAATCACCCAAGGGTCATGACATGCTGTACTTCCAGGCAGGATTAGACCTGGCTTGGGACAGACTGGGCTGAGCAAGGAGCTCAGTCCCTGCATCCCTGCTTGTCGCATGCCAGGGAAGCTTCCCCCAGACAATGCCTCGTTTCAGGCAGCTGAAGCAGAAGAGCATCTTCATTAACAGCTTCCGCATCGGGCAGAACAGAACAGGGCACAGACCAGCACACAAGAGCGCGGAGGCACGGCCCGAGCTGCGGAGCTGGGAGCCAAAGTACTCCCCACACACACGGGTTTTCCACCAGCACCCCACAACTGAACTCACAACCTGTTCTGGCTTTCTTCAAAGCTGCAGCAGCTCCTGGGTATCCCAGCTGACACGTTAGCCCCATTCCCATGGATTTGCTCTGTGGCCACAGGCTGTTTCCTGCTCCCCTGCAGCTGCACAGCTGTCACACGGATTCAGCTGAAGGAATCTGGATGGATCTGTCCTAGCAGCAGGTCAGAAAGCCACTGCTGTCACCAGCAGTGTGCTGGTACCACCCGTTCTGCTGCCAGACCTCAGAGCTCTATCTGCTGCTTCAGGAGTTCCACATTTCATACTGTGCAGTTTAAGGGGAAAGGGGATGAGGAAAAAAGGGACCAGAGAACTCGAGGTGCTGAGATCCCCGGGCAAGGAGGAGCTGGCAGAGGGACGGAATGAGAGATGGCCGAGAGGCTCCCCACTGCTTTCTCCAATGGTAGAGATGGTGCCAGAGGATCATTTTTAACCAGGAGGGCAGCTGAGCACTCAGGATAAGTTGACCTCTCCCAGCGAGAGACAAAGGAGCTAAAGACAGCGTGGAGTCGGACTTTGCGTGGAAACAGAGCAAGAAGAAAAGCAGCCTCTCTGCACGGCGCAGCGCTCGAGGCAGAGGGCTCCGTCTGAGCCGAGGGGACAATGCAGCCCCTGTTCCACCAGGGCTCAGAGCAGCTAAGGAGCTGAAGCAAGTCAGAACCCCATTGTGCAGAGCCTTACTTCTGAGCACAGTCTCCTCGCCCAGCACCAAGGCTGACTCACAAACCCGAGCCAGCAGCAGTCCCATGGACCAAAGTACTTCAGCAGTGCTTCCCCCCCGCCCCAGCACCATTTCCTGGGCGTAGCCGACCATGAGCAGTTTCACACGGAGCTTTCAGTCACATAAGACCAAAACCCACTCTGTATGATTTCTAAACCGAAGGAATAGAGTCAGCAACAGGCAGGAGTGCCCCTCAAACACGAGGCCGACAGCACAGATGTTGGGAGAGATGACAGACAGAAACACATGGCCCCCCTCCACGCTCCCGTGAAAAATCAGTGGAAGTCAATCTGGAGAGGATTAAGTCACGAAGACAGTGAAAGGTCCTCAAGCAGAGAGAGACAGCTCTTCAAGTCAAATCTCTTGTGCTGCTTAATCGTTGTGCACAGAATTTTTAAAGCCACGAAGAAAAGAAATCCTCCCAGCAGCTCGCAGGCACCCCTCAAACCAGCAGCTCGCAGCCCCGTGCACAGCCAATGACACCTTCTTATTAACCAGCAGAAACAGCAGTTTGGTCAAACATCTCACAAGCTCCAGTGAATTCTGTTTTGGCTGCAAAATCCAGCTGTCTGAAGCAGATGTGTGCCATTGATCACTTGCTTGCTGCAAGCACAGCACTCTGGGAAGCCCCAGGGTGGGTGACACCCCCCAGCTGGGATTTGCACTGCTCAGGGCTGAGCTTCATTCCCCACACCAACTCACAGCAGCACAGCACGCCAGCCTCACCCAGCACGTCCTGTCAAACTTCGAGCACATCTGCAGAGTGCTTCCCCAGGGAGACCCGAGGCAGCCCCCCCCCCCCGNTGCCAGCTCTGCAGCAGCTTCCTGCAGGAACCGTGCCCTGCAATGCTGCTCCTCCAGTGCTGGGAGTCAGTAGGGAGAAGGAACAAAGTTTTTTCAGCTCCAAACAAATCTTCGAAGTGACCCAACCCCCTTCTCCCCAATGCTTCACAGCCTGTCCAGCCCACGTAACACGAAGGCAAGGTGCTGATGGGCCTCCATTTCACAGCACATGAGATGCACTCACCAACACCCCAGCAGCTCCAGCTTCTGGAAGGGAGAACAGCTAAAAGATCAGTGATAAATTGGGGGAGTTAGGAACAGAGGCTCTGCAAGGTCTGTCGGTTGTTTCTGTACAGTGCAGGAACACCTGAGCTGGCTTTACACAGCACGAACTCCCAACCCACGCAGTGTATCAGCCCAGGCTCAGTGCTGAGCTCACTGGAGGCACACGTGGAGGCTGTGCTGCTCTCCCAGGTGGCACCAAGCGCTGCTGGGCAGCCTGGCCATGGGCAGAGCCCACAGCCCCCCGCAGAGCTCACCCACAGCTCAGAGAGCCCACAGCCAGTCAGGAAGGAGCCACGCTGACTTTGGTTTGAAAGTGTGACCTATGTCAGCACAGCTCTGCTGCCTCGTTGATGGGTCCCTTCAGAGAGATAAGGGCAGCTCGAGGGCTGACGGTGACCTGCAAAGGGACAGTGCTGGTGGGCTCTGTTAAGGTGAATTCTGTAGATCGAAAAAAAGAGCTTTTCTTGCTCAGCTGGTCACTGTCAGGCTGTCAGACCTCGCCCAGCCTGGCAGATTGCACAAAATCTGGCAGGAGGTGCGGGCACGACCCAACACAACCACATGGCTGGGACACGAAGTCCCATTTTAGGGACCGGACTGAAACTTTCCCTGGTGACCGCGCTGACGCCCGGCACCTCCGGAGGGAAATGGGGACCCAACGCGGACCTCTTCCAGCCGCCCTCGCGTTCCCGACCCTCCCGCAGAGGAACCGAGCAACGTGCTGAGGCCCACGGGGCTGTCGGGGCCGGCAGTGCTCTCAGCCCGGCTCGGTTCGGCCCGGCCCGCTGCGCTCCCGCCGCTGTGCCGCCCCGGGACGGCCCC